>NW_019290778.1:0-67173 GCF_000500325.1 Leptinotarsa decemlineata
CATCAAGTATTGCCTTACTATGTATCTAGTATCTATGACTCACATGAAAATATTCCATTGATATTGCTCAAGTAACGATTTGAATGCCATCCACTATTATTTACTATTTAAACTCACATTAACTCACTATTTATTCAGTATTCCCACTATCAATCAAGTATCTATGACTCACATGAAAATATTTCATTAACAATGCCGAAGTATCTCACTATTCATCAAGTATATACTCACTATGTATCCAGTATCAATGACTCATATGAAAATATTTCATTGAAATTGGCCCAGTAACGATTTGACAGATGAAGGAATTTATTCACTACTCATAACTCACATTTACCCACTATTTATCCAGTATTCTCACTATTCATCAAGTATATACTCACTATGTATCCAGTAACCATGACTCACATGAAAATATTTCATTGAAATTGCCCGAGTAATGATTTGACTGATGTAGGAGTTTATGCACTATTCATAACTCACATTTACCCACTAGTTACCTAGTATTCTCACTATTCATCAACTATATACTCACTATGTATCTAGTATCCATGACTCACATGAAAATATTCCATTGACAATGCCAAGTAACAATTTGATTGATATAGGAATTCATTCACTACTCATAACTCACAATTACTTACTATTTATCAAATATTCTCACTATCCATCAAGTATATACTCACATTTACTCACTATTTATTTTAGTATTCTTACTATTCTTACTATTTATTCAGTATTCTTACTATTCATCAAGTATATACTCACTATGTATCCAGTATCTATGACTCATATGAAAATATTTTATTGAAATTGCCCAAGTAACGATTTGACTTATGTAGGAATTTATTCACTGATGACAACTCACATTTACTCACTATGTATCTAATATTCTGACTACTCATCAAGTATATACTCACTATGTATCCAGTATCCATGACTCACATGAAAATATTTCATTAACAATGCCCAAGTAACAATTTGACTACTATTGGAACTCATTCACTACACATAACTCACATTTACTCACTATTTATTCAATATTCTCACTATTCATCAAGTAAATATTTACATTTACTCACCTAGTATTCTTACTATTCATCAAGTATATACTCACTATGTATCCAGTATCTATGGCTCATATGAAAATATTTCATTGACAATGCCCAAGTAACAATTTGACTACTATTGGAATTCATTCACTACACATAACTCACATTTACTCACTATTTATTCAATATTCTCACTATTCATCAAGTAAATATTTACATTTACTCACCTAGTATTCTTACTATTCATCAAGTATATACTCACTATGTATCCAGTATCTATGGCTCATATGAAAATATTTCATTGACAATGCCCAAGTAACAATTTGACTACTATTGGAATTCATTCACTACACATAACTCACATTTACTCACTATTTATTCAATATTCTCACTATTCATCAAGTAAATATTTACATTTACTCACCTAGTATTCTTACTATTCATCAAGTATATACTCACTATGTATCCAGTATCTATGGCTCATATGAAAATATTTCATTGACAATGCCCAAGTAACAATTTGACTACTATTGGAATTCATTCACTACACATAACTCACATTTACTCACTATTTATTCAATATTCTCACTATTCATCAAGTAAATATTTACATTTACTCACCTAGTATTCTTACTATTCATCAAGTATATACTCACTATGTATCCAGTATCTATGGCTCATATGAAAATATTTCATTGACAATGCCCAAGTAACAATTTGACTACTATAGGAATTCATTCACTACACATAACTCACANTCTGTATCTGTAGAGTAGGGAGGGTGAGTGTAAGCCCACGCACTTAGGCCACATGTGACCCATTGTACATCCTCCCGAGGAGTTGTTCTCCTAGGTCGTCGTCCATCCTGTCCTTTCCAGGAAGGTGGACAGGTCGCTGGGAGACATCTCCTTTATATCGGCAGGTGTAGGCCAAGACTCGCCAAACACACTCTCTTATTGACGATAACTGCGGACACTCGCATAGGACATGCCTGACATCTTCCTGTTCAGACATCCTGCATAGAGGTGTGTCCACTAGCCCCATATTATGGAAGTGTTTCCTCAGTTTACAGTGGCCAGTCAGAAATCCTACTGTTAAGCGTAGATTTTTCCTGGTCATCGCCAGATATTTCTTCGGCCTCAGGGTCCGGCCTCAGGGTCGCCTAGGGTGATCCTGGCAAGATTACATCCTTTGATTTGATCCCATCTCTTTAGAGATTGAGCATGGGGGTGACGTTTGGCTAGTTTCGTAATTGTCGTAGTCATCAGGTGCCAGTGGGTCCTAAAATTCTTAGTCCAGCCGCTCCCTTGGTTAATGAGACGGCAATGCGATTACCTTTACTCCTGTTGTGTCCTTCAATCCACTTCAGGATAATGTTATTATCTACCGAGGCTTTGGCTTAATCTTGGTGGCACTCTAGTACTAGCCCTGAGGTAACACGTTTTCGGTTCAAAGCCAATAGGGTTTGTCAGCTGTCAGTGCAGATTGTTATGTTTTTGCAAGAAATTCCTTTCCTGGACTACATATGCTCATGCACATGTGGTCCAGGGGGCAGTTCCCCCCCCCCCCCCATTGAGATCGAATGTAGCTAGCCACAAAGCGACCAAAGTGCGAGCAATTGATTAATAAATTCCGCATCGCATGACAAATCGTAAATAAATTCACAAGGTTTAATGTATATTGTAGAGAGTATTGAAATATTCAGAATAACATTGAGATTTTGACATCAGTTTTCAAAATCGCCACCATTATCATCACGACTATATCAGATTCGCCATTAAACAGTGTAAAAATATGTAGGTCAGAGTATGATCTGTATGTGTGTGTGTGTGTGTGTGTGTTGTGTGCATTGCATTTCTTTCTACGACAGCCGTTCACCAGCATTCACGTTAGTTTTCTATAATTTGTATGCGGCATACCAAAAGTAGAAGTTATTGTTACGAACATAATTGGTTTTGTGGACAATGCCATCTGTAAGTGTAAGTGTTCATAAGAAATACCTACGCCTACAGTTGAATAAATCGACTACAATCCTTGTAAAACCTAGTATTGCTACTTGACGCTAGATGGCGCTTGTTCAATGAACTCTCTGAAATTTGGTAGCAGTTTCTAGACCGGGTAGAATGTTACCGTAGATTCTAGTATGATGTTCGTTTGGGTATATAAAGACGTGAGCCGCTGTGAGCATGATGTGGAAAGAAAGGATCGATTATGTGGAAGGAAAATGTTAGGAAAAACTATTATTTTATTGAAAACGAGTTTATTGATTCAATCTCTATGAACTCAACGTTGACTCAACAGTGGTTTCGTTTTCAGTAATTATGAAAACAAAACATAATTTATATTTGTGGTTGAATTAAATACAACGATGTCAGGAAAATACGGAGGGGTACAAGTGATCTTACGCAAAAAGTACATCAAAGCCCTTTACTTTCATTACTCGTCCCACAAACTGAATCTAGTTATCAATGATCTAAATTCACTTCCTGAAATTAGAAGTGCCATGGGAACCACCAAAGATACTATAAACTTTTTTCGGGAACAAAACCATCAGAGTTTTTAAAGAAAGTCTTCCAATAATTCTGGAAGCCTTACAAACATTATCTCAGGAAGGAAATAGTGCAACTCGGAAAAGTGCCTTCCAACTGCATGCGGCTACTTCCAGAATTTCTTTCATTCTCGGGATTATGTTGATAGCCAAATACTCGGCTTTGATGGAACCCGTTGTCAACATATTCCAATCTGTAGCTTTGGACGTGGTCAAAGCCTCGGAACACGTTAAAAGGATTTTACTTTTAATTATAAACCACCGTGAGAATCCGGAAAAAATGACAGACGAAATTATAAAGGAAGCTACTGCTGTTGCGGAGAAAGTTGGACTGGAGGAGGACATTACATCAATGCCGCGTATTACGGGGAAACAACGTCATAGAAGCAATCATCCAGCAGAATTATCATGGATTCAATTATCACCTCCCTTGAAGTACGTTTTGCCGAAGAAAACACGCCATTATCTAAGTTACACCCGGCGCAGATACAAAAGATGACAACTGAAAATCTGAAACAAACTTGTGAATCTATTGCCCAGTTTTATGATTTACCTAACACAAAGAATGAAATCGAACTTTGGCAGCAATTGTGGCACGATAGGCTTAATCTAACAAATCTTACAGTTGTTGATGTCCTAAAAGAAATGAATTCCTACTTTCCCGGAACAGAAAAAGCAATAGAGCGATCCTTTAGCAGCAGCCTCAGACTGAAAACATGGCTAAGAAGCACCATGGCAGAATATCGCCTCAATGGTCTGTTGACCTTTCACTGGACTCCTGATTCCATTTAGGATGCTATTGATAGCTATTAGAAACAGGGTCGCACTGAGGGCTGAACCTTGAGAAGTGCCATTTTCTAGGATTTTTCTGTTGGACAGTGAGCCATTGACTCTATCTGAGAAAGATCTATTTTCCAAGAAATTCGCTATGAAAGCAAGAAGGTTCCCCTGGATTTGCCACGATTTCAGCTGGTTCAAAACGTGCCTTCTCCATACTGTGTCAAATGCTCGGTTTATATCGAAGAAGACAGCTATAACTTAATGGTTGTTTGCAAAGGCTTCATGAATGGTTGATTGCATAATAACTAGATTATCAGTGGTGGATCGATGTTTACGAAAACCACTTTGTTGAGGAATTATTAAGTTGTTCTGTTCCAGGTTCCAGTCTAGCGTTCAGAATTCTCTCTAGTACCTTAGACATGGTACATGTCAGAGAGATAGGCCTGTAGGATTGAGGGTTTGACCGTGGTTTGTTTTCTTTCTGGAGAGGTAGAACAATAGCATACAACCAGGTTGCAGGAAATTGGCGAGATTGAAAAATGTTGTTGAAGATTGTTAGAAGATGATGTTTGCCAGATGGAGGAAGTTTAGTCAAGAAAATGTAAGGGATATCATTAGGTCCCGGGGAGGTACTTTTCACCTTAGCTAACACTTCTTCAAGTTCTTCTATGGTTATGTCAGCATTTAAGGGATTGCCATTGTCATCATCAATTGTCAGTGGCTCATCATCAATAATTTTCCTTGACTGTAAGAATATGTCAGAGTAATTGGTTCTGCTAGAGTGCTATTGAAAGCTGTCAGCTAGTAAGTTTGGCATTTCGTGGTTAGTAGTGATGATGTTTCCATTATTGATTAGTTGAGTCACTGCAAGTTTAGTTTTTGCTCCCTTGATTTTATTGATTTTCTGCCTTACTTCAGAAACAGGGGTATTTTGGTTCATTGTAGACACGTAATGGATCCATGATTCGCGTTTACTTCGTTTCAAGATGTATTTTTTACGTGCTCTGAGCTTATGGAATTCAATTTTATTTTCGATGGAGAAATGTCTTTTCAATTTATTGAAAGTTCGTTTACATTTAGTTGTTGCTTTTTGGCACTCATCTTTCCACCATGGTACTGGGATGCGAGACAATGGTACATCTTCCGATGGCCGAGTTTGCTGATTCAATAATGATGTTGGTAAATCTTTCAACTATTGAGTTGAGTTTTGCGCAGTTCTGCAAGATATATGAGAAAGTTTGTCCTCGATAAGGGCTGCATAATGTGTCCAATCGTCTTGATTTGCACGTTTGAGACGCCAATTTGGTTGGTATTCAGAACTAATGTCATAAGTAGTGCTGCTTTTAATGAATATGGGAAGATGGTCACTATTGAATTGGTCGGAAGAGACTTCCCAAGATAAAGAGGAGCAAAAGGTTAGGTCACAGAGTGTCAGGTCAATGGCAGAATGATTGTCAGACATACTGTTGATTCGTGTTGGGTCACCTGTGTTAAGGAGAATAATATTGGATGAGTTGATGAAGTTTTCTAGAACAACTCCACATCGGTTGGTAGAAGTACATCCCCATATTGGATTGTGCGCGTTGAAATCTCCCAACAGTATGTAAGGTTTAGGCAACTGTTGAGCGAGCGATTCCAGATCTTCAATGCGAATTTCAGTATCAGGTGGAATGTATACGTTACAGACACATGCTTTGATGGGAGTTTTGATGAGTTCCGCAATTGCCTCTAAGTCAGTTCTCAATAGAATTTCTTCAGTATCGACAGTTTTCTTGGCATAAATGGTGACTCCCCCACTTTCCCTGAATGGATTATTCCTTATTTTATGAAAAGAACTGAAATTTTTCATTTCACAGGTTCGGCTCATTTTGAAATTGGTTTCTTGGAGGCATATTACTGAGGGTTGTTCTTGATTTATTAGGAGTTGGAGCATTTCCAACTGATGAAATACCTCATTTATATTCCATTGTGATATGAATGTTATAGAACTAGACAATATGAGATGCTCAGAAAGTATCTTGAGAGAGATCGCTTTAGTATTCGGAGACAGAGTGGTTGGAGTTGGTTTCAAGTTCCAAAAAACTAGAAATCTGGTGGAAATCCAATAGGAAAGGTGGCGATTCTTCCTCAAATAGTTTTCGTGCAGGTTCAATGAGGAAGTTTATAGGCTGAGTGTTTTGTTCACATTTCTTAGGTTTCTTGGTAGTCTGAGTGTTCGGTTTAGCAAAAGAAGGCTCAGCTGTTGGATTTTGCTCAGTACTTTGAGTGGGAGATGGGCTGGCGATTTCTGATAAAGGGCGTTTTTGAGAAGGAATTTCAATTGAAATATGTGGTACCTGATGAGAGACGTTGTTTGATAAGGATTGGTTTCCAGTAGATCCTTCTGCAACATTATTAGGAGTTCCAGTAGCGTTTTCTTCACAGGAAGCCGCTACGTGGCCATTTTTGGGCACTTGAAGCAAGTCAGTAGGTCTTCAGACAGAAAAATGCGGTAGGGAGTGTCTTGAAATGATATAATTATTGATTCAGGGTAGGATGCGTTGTCCTGTATATAGACCTGCCTGCGAAAGCTTAAAATATGGCTAAATTCGGGTTGTGCTATGTCAATTCTAAGAAAGGCGATTGGGGATACTAGGGTCTGTTTTCGATGACATTATGGGGGATAGATGGACTTACATTGGAAAGGATTAAACGGGTAGAAGGTGTGATAAGTCTTCGTGCTTTGAGGATTTGATGGTTTACTATAATTTCTCCTCCGTGTTCCAGAAATGTTTCAACTACAGTGCGACTAGAAAGGTAGATGCACATACACTTTGTTTTATTTAAATTTGGAGATAAAACAGAATAAAGTCCCTATACAGCCAACAGATATTTGTGAGCAAGTTTTCCTTCAGAGGAAATTTGTGCTTTCTTGCAGGATGAAGTCACGATTAACAGTTCTTTTTCTCTCATGAAATTTATCGTTGATATGGAAATCGAATGTTTGGAATACCAACTTAATACAAATAAGTGATTTTTTTCATAATTCAACGTTTATATGGAAGCAGTTGTTCCGAAAGTGAGTTGATTTCTTATATGCAAGAATTTTCAAAAAAAGATATTTTATAAAATACTTTTTTCTGATCTACTTCGTTTAATCAAAACTTATGAGTGATGCATTCATGTTGGACATGAATGCATCACGCATCTGTTAAAAATAACAATGTTATTAGATTTTTGTATCAATACTCATGAGTATATTTTCAACGTTTGGCCGACCTGTTACTTGTCAAATAAACGTCATTATTATTATACATTTTTTTGTTTCTAATTGATAATTAATAGGAAAGGAATAATTCAGTGTACATACTGTCAATAATGCCCTGATTCGAAACATTTAGGATTTCGATGAAGGATGAAGGCGTTGAAGGGATCTAAAACAATCGTTTTTAATGGTCGTTTCTGACAGAGTACGTGTTAGAACAAAAGGGAATGAAAACTAGCCCTCCTGAAGAAGTACAATCTCTGGCAGTCACATAAATTCCGATTAAATTAATTTTCTTGTGAGAAGTGTCATCTATGAAAAATTTATTGTGAAATTCTCACTGACCAGTTCATAAAGCCGCAACAAGTTTAACTATGCACTATTCCAGGGGCGAGTTCATATCTCATGCATTGACGTCTGAGAAAAATACTAAAAATGTGATGAAAGTAATAAAAATCATGAAATTATCAAACAACAAAAATTAATTGGCGCTCCGGGGCGACTTCTTTGAGTCCAGTGGCGCATTTGCTTTTTCAGCTGCAGGAAAATCTAGAAAAACCTACAGCACCACATCATCTGAAGATCTTGATCTGCCAATGTCTTTTTTTCATAGAATAAAATGTAGGGTGTCTCCAGAGACTCCAATAAATTCAAGACAGCGACAGACAGATTAATTTTCGAACAAACTTTATTATTGCCAGGAAGTGAATGATGTGAATTTTGAATATTCAGTGGGATAAACTGGAGAGAGTTTTGAATGATGAACTACAGTGTTCATCATTAGTAAGCAGATTCTTACGTAGAATTAGTAATAGTAATTTATCCAGGATCGGTCTACCCGGTTATCAAAAATATTAAAAAAAATTGGATGTCACTGACCTATCAAAGGAGAAATCACGTTTTTATAAAAATTTACAGCGCCTTCTTAGCGACAAGTGACATCACACTTTTGTTTTTCAACTAAAAAGTACTGAAAAAGATACCTCTCTATATGAATTTTTGTCTCAATTTCAATTTGAATGAATATCTATTTCTGTTCAGAAGTTGAGAGAGGTGGTTAGTTTTATTTGTCCGCATTTTTCTCGAAACTATTTTTTAACAATTTTGACTGTCTAATAAAGTACAATTTTTTTTTTATTGGAAAAAGTTATTCAGAAGATGGACTTGGTTGATGTTGCATTCCTGGTGACTTGGAAAAAGTTTCAGTTATTCATATTTCTGCATAGCTGAAAGTAAAACGGTTATTATTGAAAACGATTCGAATTAATTCTTGATTCGAGACCTATTACTTGTTTCAATATTGAAATGATTGTGGATTGCGAAATAATTGGACACTCGATCAGTGTACTTACCGATAAATTCAATTGTGAAAACGCATTATATTGAGATTGATATCAAGACACACAAAACAATCGCTATCAATATAATATTTTCATTTTGGGAACTACATTTATTTTCTGCCTAATCTACAGACAGATCTTCAAACATAAGCTCCTGACGATAGGTATATAAAAGGAAATATATTCAATAGAAATATCAAACTGAATTCAGTGGTGGATTGAATATAACATCATTTTCATGGTAAGATAAATGTGTGTTTGAATTATTTATTTTCTTCTAATATTATAGGAAATCATTGATATCTATGGTTTTGGAGTAGTGTTGAATGAAACATTTGATTGAATGATAAAATAAAACTGAGAATGAATCCATTACACCAAAAAACTGCAATGTATCCCCCTTCTGTTTATAGAAAAAAAATTCCCCTGAAACTAGGAATTTTGGTTACTCTTGAATAGTGGTAAGCACAGTCGTGTTGGCTGTCTTTGTTCATCTTTCACTGCCTGGAACCACTGTGCATGCTGTTTTTGGCGAGTGCATTGGCTTTGGCCATCGGATGCTTGCTTCCACGTAGCCCCGCTGGATACAGGAATGACAGAATCCCTTATGGTTCTGTCATTTCCTGAATGGCATCCCAATGATGACTTAATCCTAAGGTGTGTGTATTCGTGCCGAGAGGATGAATGACACTGAGCCTATCAGCTGTCTCTACGGAACCTTCGATATACCAGGCTTCCTCTCGTCGTAGCATTGCCTTTTTTTTTCTGTTGACAAATATACATTGTGTAGGAGCCGTCAGTGATAAAATCTTAGGTACTANTGTAAAAGGCTATATAGTTCAGTCTCCGTATAGGAACTAAGGTATAATGAGTTCGTAGGCGATACAATATTCCTCAAGAAGAGCTCATACCCTAAATTGTTTTTTCTTATTTATTATATCTACAGCAATGTCTCTGAAATAATGATTGAACATATTGACAATCAAATTTGGTGATTCTACCATACGGTTATTGTCTTTTATTATTATATTTTTTTACTTGCTATTTGACTTATGAGTTGAATGAGATACAATTCCCTACGCTGCTTTATGAATATTTTCCGCGTTTTCTATTTTACTCTGGTAGTATTGTTTGTTAGTCACGGTAATGCGGGGCTCTGCCGTGATTGACCTTCTTTCCCTAGTCACTCGTGGAACTTTTATGGGCAGAGTAAAGGTATGTTTTTCTAGCGACGTGTTTTTCGCGCAGCAGGAACCAGGTTCGTCCTAATCGCGTCGGCAGGGGCGAGAAACTTATCACGCGGATTTTCAATGTTTTCCTAAGCGAAGCATGTTTCTCTGTTTAGTTGACGTACTGACGGACAACAGATAGTGTATCGGTGTGTCATTTTGAAACGAATCCAAAGAAGAGAAAAGCTGATTGCAATGATTATTCTTGAACAAATGAAAAATGATGAAGAGGAGGACCATATTTTCTGGAAACACGCGAAATTTGAGAAAGAAATGAGTTTATTTTATTAAAATCGGAAAAACCATTTTGATTTCGAGCACTTTCGTTAATCACTTCTGGATCAGAAAAATCGCCTTCCGCAGTCAAAGTTGGCTGTTGTTTTTTTGGTGAAGGTAAAACGTTCGTGAAATCCTTCCGTTCACCTTCCACTTAATCCAAAAATTTTAAATTTTCCCAGTAAATTGCCCTATTCTTTTCATTGGCACTTCCTGTGGATGCTTCTTCTTTTTTTTCCCTTTTGTAAGGGTCTCTGACACTTCTCTTGCGTTTCGTGCACTTACCTCTTGAAACACACAGAACAAGACTCCCTGGCGAGTGCTATATTACCCTGAGAGTGCTATATTACCATCTACGGCACTCTTACGGTATTGACGAGACACCGGTGTGGCCTTCGCTCCAAGGGATATTGAATCCGTTGTGGGGAACGAGAAGTACCGGATTTATTGGAACAATTCGTTTCCCACCCTCAGGCTCATACAAGCTAATAAGCCTGATGTATTCCTTCTCGACCACCAGACCAAAACGATATTTATCGTGGAGTTTTCAGCTCCTGGCCGGAAGAATATCGCCAGAAAAGAGGAGGAAAAACGGATAAAATATGTAGAATTTCCCTTCGAACCCCGCAGACTCTATCCAGATCACTCTGTCGAAATGGTTGTGCTGATTATTGGAGTCCTTGGTGGAATAATGTCCTCTCTACTCTCGAATCTTAAAATCATACCGGCTTGCCGCAATAAGGCAAAACTCTTAGCCGCATAGATGCAGAAGGCTGTCATTCTCGGCTCACTGCGCTTGCTCAGGGCACATGATTCTCGGCCCCAATGATCACTTACCCCACGGTGTGGGGAGTGGTCATTGGTTGATAATGCTGGCGCGCCCTCCCGAATGTATCGGGGCTTCGGGGGATAGGGCCNCAACTATCTTCAAACAAACATTTGTGTATATTCAAAACTTACTCTCTCAATGATATTTCAGATGAAGTTCTTCATTATATTCTTTTTTGCTCTCGCCGCAACAGAAGCTCTTGGTGATAAGGAGAAATGGCAGAATTTCAAAGTGAGTATCATTTTTTTCATTCAGATTTCCCAAATACTACGAAAATGAGATTCCATTTTAAGTGAGAAAAATTCTATTTTTTCCAGATCAATTTCTCCAAGTCCTACCAAAACGTGGTAGAAGAAAAAAGGCGTTTCAATATTTTTCTGTCGAATTTGTTGAGGATCGAAGAACACAACCAAAATTTCAGTCGCGGTTTGTCAACCTATGAAATGGGAGTCAACAAATTTGCTGATCTAACTCCTGAAGAATTTATGGAAAGATTCAGGCCCTTAAGGAAAACAAAGCCAAAGTTTCTCAGCGAACAAGCAAAATTCAATTTCGATGGAGATCTGCCTGCTGAAGTTGATTGGACCAAACGAGGAGCAGTTACAGAAGTCAAAAGTCAAGGTTCCTGTGGATCTTGCTGGGCCTTTAGTACAGTGAGTTATTGAAGTGGTAGTTATTAAAGTTGAGAACGTTTAAAAACTCAGTAAACGAATCGTTGTGTATGTTCAATATGATAATTTCTCTACTAACTAATATCATTATTTCAGACGGGATCAGTGGAGAGTCACAACTTTATAAAAACTGGAAAGTTGATTTCCCTTAGCGAACAACAATTGGTGGACTGTGTGAAGAATAACTCTGGATGTGGCGGTGGTTGGATGGATATAGCTCTGGAATATATCGAGGCCGATGGCATTATGTTAGAAGATGATTATCCATACGAAGAAAGAAATACCACGTGCAGATTCAATAATTCAAAAGCTGCTGTTCGAATAAAGTCATACAAAGCTATTAAGAAAAATGATGAGATCGACCTTCAAAAGGCCGTAGCACTCGAAGGACCCGTTTCAGTAGCAGTTGAAGTAACGGTAGCATTTCAGTTATATGCTAGAGGTAGGATACATTTTTGAGGTATCAAGACCTGAGAAATGTTCGGTTTGGAAAAATCTGCAATTTGAGATTTGTCATCAGATGATTGAAAATTAGCGACACTTTTTGACAGCGCACGCCAGATAATTGAAATTCACATAGTTTAATTTTTCAATGATAAAACAACCTGTTACTTGCTGATGACGTAGCTTCCTTCAGCTTTCACAAATTTATAAAAAATATACGTATATGAGATTTTTATTCACAAGAAACTATTGTATAGTGAAGTGTTGAAGTCTTGTGAAATGTTCAGTAAAAATCTCAGAACGAATTGTTACCTAACAACGACGTCATGAATTTTCAAGGATTGACCAAATTCATCATGAACGCTGTTGACAAAATGCCTTTATCTACTTCGAAAAACTATCGTTTTCCATGCTTTTCAGCAATACTCTCAAGGGCATACACTTTTTCAAATGTTTTTGTCTGTAAAACTTCAAGAAGTTGGTGTTTGGTATAGTAATCTTCAACATATAAATTGTTATCCATTAAAAAACTATATTTTCATCTTTCCTCGAATTTTCATTCGGTACTTTGATAAGCTATCGCGAATGATAGGAATCGCTGAAAAGAACTATCACACTATCCGCATCCAAATTTGAGATCAATGTGTTTTCAAACCTTCCTTCGAAAATATTAGCTCCCATTTTCATATGATAATCAACATTGCAGTGCTCAAGTTTTTTCCACATAATTTCAAAGAATTCGGAACCCATCCTTTACTTCCTCCGCAATGCACAATGATTAGTCGCGATCCTTTGTTTGCAGGCATGTTAGGCGTACACATTCTCGAACCATCAGTCCACCCTTTCGTAACTGTGTCGTGAGTGTCATACCAAGTTTCGTCCAAATAGAAAATTTGCCGTTGTTCTTGTCTATATTTAATTATTTGTTCTGAGTATTTGTTACGCAATTCCACTATTTTTCTGCTTTCCATAACTGCTTGACGTTTGTTTATCATTTCAAATCTAAATCCTCGTTTCTTTATCCAACTCTGAATAGTTTTGTCACAGCAGCTCACGTTATAATATACAGGGGGATACTTTGTACCCGGTTAGGTACCTCCACCAAATATGAGCCCCCCGTGAAGGATAAAGGATCAGATTAGTAAAAAAAATTGATCATCAGAAATTCTCGAGCGCGTCAGATTAAGGTAGGGAGAGTTAATTACAAGCTGAAAAGTGTATATTCCAGTAAACTGACAATTTGAGAGTGACGTAAAGAAAAGGGAGGGTAGTTAATTTGTAAAAAATAACATAATTTCGACATTCTCGAGCGTAGCTAATTTTTTTTTTATTTTGGAGGAAAAAATTCAAGGATAACGAAAAATATATAATCTGAAATTTTTTTTGCACATTATAATAATGGCCGCGAGTTTGCGTCAGATCGAAATCGTCAGATTATTGAATGAGAGCTTTTTTTGTTGAACTTAACACCCCCTTAGAAAATCTGACGCGCTCGATTAAATTTTTTCTTTTCACTTTCAACCTTTACGTACAACCATCCGCATCATGCAAAAGATCAGATTACCATACCAACATTATCAAAAATACGTAGGACATTGATGCTATCAATATCTGACGCGCTCGAATATGTCCATGCAACAGTATTTTTTTACATATTTAGAAATCTATAGCCGCTTCCCCCACCGATGAGAAGGTATATATCATATAACATTTTCTTCTTCTCATCATCTAAGCTATGCAACCTAATATGTCTCTATGACGCTCGGGTAAATCCCCATTTTGCATCGTGGGCCTCTATTATTATAATTTCAATTGTAGAAATCTCATTGCTTTTGTTACAGTCGAATATTGTTTTTTTCAATAGTTTTAGATGAACATCTGAAGGTTTTGGTAATCCCGTATCACATCGAGTCTTGATTTCATAAAGTTTGTTTTTGACTATTTTACGTACAGTTGAGAAAGGAATTTCGGTCAAATCTGATGTTGCTTGTAATAGTTTATTTCCTTCGAAACCAAGCTGGAGATGTAGATTCTTATATACATTGAAACATACTCTCTGTGTTTCAATATTCAAATGCATCGGAATCTTATTCACTGGTATCTCTTTTTCGCATTGTTCACCGTCTCTATTGGAATTACTACACTGGAAAAAGTCTGCGTTATTATCACACTCGTTGTTACTATTAGTACTTGTCCAAAGATGCCACATTTTGAACAGACAACAAATATTTCAGGCAATTATAACTGCATTAATATCGCGATCAGTTCCTGAACTGAACATTGATGACACGACGGAAATAACCATCCCCGCATTCCCCGATTTCTATTCGCCACCGCAACATGACTTCAAATTAAATTTTATGACTCTTCAGACAATCATACAACTCGGTCATGAATAGTGCCATCGCTCGATATTGTCCTGGCCGAAGGCCTTTCAATGGAGCATCTTCCCTCTATCTATCGAAACCACTGCCACGAGGACCCATGCTCCCCCAAATTAGCGGGGTCAACTCGGTCAATTGAAATCATCTAATACCAACCGCCAATTCTACAGTCCACGTGGACTAGTTCGCAGCCGGTTCATTTCTACGTATTGGTTTTTGGGCCTTTGAGAATGCCTTTAAGTGTGAACGAAATCGCTTAATTCGACTGTACTGACAGTGGGGTTATATAGAGGGAAATATTATCATTCATTTTCAGTTCAATGTTTGAGTTTGTAAAAGTCCTCATAAGACGAAACTGCAGTAACGAAAGTTACAAATAAAAGTAGTTGAATACATAGAAATTTTCATTACACATTTTCAATAGATTCTTCTAGTGCTGGTTGTTCGCTTGGTATTGCTCGAAAATAAAAAGGTGTGCGTATGAAAAATTATCTGAGAAAATTTTTCATCGAGAGAGGGTCTGAGAAACTGTTTTGGCAGCCCAGCCTTCAATTTGTTCATAATTTTATCGCTTCGAAAGAAATAATCATTATAAACATATTTATTCATTGCTGAGAGTTGAAATGAATCAGAAGATCCATGAGAAATTTTTACTCAAATGAATTTTGTACCTGCAGGAATTCTAAATGACCCACAGTGTAAAAACACCGAAGGTGATCTAACTCATGCAGTACTTGTCACTGGATATGGTTCACAAGATGGTAAAGACTACTGGATTGTGAAGAACTCCTGGGGTGATAACTGGGGAAAGGACGGGTATCTATGGATGTCCAGAAATGCCGATAACCAATGTGGAATTGCAACCAGAGCTTCTTATCCTGTTCTGTAGGAGGCAAAGGAATATTTTTATCTATTCCAGGAATGTCTTATATGTTCTATGATATGAAAATTATTAAATACATAATTTCCTTAACTCAAAGTGTTTCACATTGCCTGAGAAAAAGTAATCGAAAACCAATTTCAAGTGTCTATCCTGAAACCGTGTTAGGAATCACACGTTGAAAGGTAAGACCTCGTTAGTCCTTAGCTCGCACAAGTTTCTCAACTTCTGAGAGTTGTCGTTCGAATAGGGGCGACAGCTGATTAACGGAAAAACAGTTTTTTTTTGAAAAACGCATCTGCTTCAGAAAAAAATATTCTATAACACTACTACAATATATCTCTGTAACTGTAGAGTAGGTAGGGTGAGTATAGACCCACAGCACTTAGGCCACATGTGACCCATTGTACATCCTTCCAAGGAATTGTCCTCCAAGGTCATCGTCCATCCTGTCCTTTCCAGGAAGGTGGACAGGTCACTAGGAGACATCTTCTTCATATTTGCAGGTGTAGGCCAAGACTCGCCGAACACACACTCTCTTTGGCAACCTTGAGGTAGTGCTGAGTACGGAATGGACGGGTACCTAAGGATGTCTAGAAATGCCGACAATCAATGTGGAATTGCAACCAGAGCTTCTTATCCTGTTCTGTAGGAGGCAAAGGAATGTTTTTATCTATTCCAGGAATGTCTTATATGTTTTATGATATGAAAATTATTAAATCCATAATTTCCTAAACTCAAAGTGTTTCACATTGCCAGAGAAAAAGTAATCGAAAACCAATTTCAAGTGTCTATCCTGAAACCGTGTTAGGAATCACACGTTGAAAGGTAAGACCTCGTTAGTTAGCTACCACAAGTTTCGACTTTTGAGAGTTGTCGTTCGTAGGCAGGGGGCGACAGCAGGTTAACGGAAAAACGGAAAATTTTTTCAACCTTGCCCACGCAGTTGGAGATCGTTCAAGGTCGAATACTCAAAACAAGATAGCCGCGTGACATGGAGTGTGAATTAAGGTCAAACACGAAACTCTCCCTCAAAGTCACCTTGGCTATATCGTGTGGCGTAGGTTCAAAACTTCAGTAGAGGCGAGTTCTTTCGAAGTCAAAGTCGCCTTGTCGAAAATAAGAGGCGTTAATCAAAATCAAACTCAAAAAACTACCTCAAAGTCACCTTGTCTACGTTGTGTGACGTAAGTGAAGCTCGTTTCAAGACTGAAAGTGGTGGGGGAGGTTGCGGAATCGGCTTCAATCAACTATATGAACTCGCACTCGCACAAGTTTCTCAACTTCTGAGAGTTGTCGTTCGAATAGGGGCGACAGCTGATTAACGGAAAAACAGTTTTTTTTGAAAAACGCATCTGCTTCAGAAAGAAATATTCTATAACACTACTACAATATATCTCTGTAACTGTAGAGTAGGTAGGGTGAGTAAAGACCCACAGCACTTAGGCTACATGTGACCCATTGTACATCCTTCCGAGGAATTGTCCTCCAAGGTCATCGTCCATCCTGTCCTTTCCAGGAAGGTGGACAGGTCACTAGGAGGTATCTCTTTTATATCGGCAGGTGTAGGCCAAGACCCGCCGAACACACACTCTCTTTGGCAACCTTGAGGTATCTCACGGTGGCCTCCGCGAAGGTTTTGGAAGGTGCAGCGACATCACTGTCATTGCGCGGCTTCTTCAACCTTCTTGGGGTTCCCTGCGTGGAGGTGCACAAGTGAGGGAGCTTTCTTACAGAGTCAGCCGGTTCCTTGCGTTTATTCAAGGCGGAGCTCTTGGCGCCCGCCGCAGGAAGTGCCTTTGTTATTGGAGTTGGAGTGGGGGAGGAGGAGGGTGCACTTATACACAGTATGAAAGTAAACACCAGTAGGTTCACTCTCCGCCATATTTGGGTCAAGATTCTCCACCTCGAATTGTATGCGCGGCCGAACTACAGCGCAACCGACTGAATCTGAGGCGTTTACCAAGCGAGCCAAATTGAGGCATGGAATATTATTACAGAGCGAGTACAGAGTATTTTCATTGTATTATCTGTGCCTAATTGAGAAACATCAAACGAAATCTGTTTTACAAAAATGAGTGATGAACAAGGAAACCATGTCTATTTTCGTTTGCAACAGTTTATCTCGAAAACGGTTCAAAATAGAAATAGTATTATCGGAACAAAGTTAATCTAAAATTGGATGTAGAGCTCAAAAATGTTGAAATATACAGGGTGTTCCATTTGAAAAAATTGAGTGCCACTCATATTTTCATGAGATCAAAGTATCTGCATTTTTTGAAGACCCTGTATGAGGCAAATGAGCTCATCATGAAAAGCCCTGTATAGGCACACTTCATCTGGTACAGAAATACCGATCAATATGAAATCTCAATCATCTTATCATGTTCTTTTATTATCAAAAACATCGTATCTTTGTAGAGGTATATATTGGGAGACATTTCAATGGAATTGATTATAGTCTTACGTCAGTGCATTGTTGAAGAAAACTTCAAATTCAAGGTGAGAATAATGTGAAAATTCATATATTTGATACATGAAGTACACTTGAAGTTCTCATGGGTCACATTCTTTCTAGTGCTTTATAGCAATTGAGATCGTGATTATTATTTTGACTGTTTTGAATAATATTCGAAACGATACAGCGCGATGTTCCATATGCTCAAATCAAAATGTACCCACCCCATCTACATGTAGTCATAATTTGTAGATAACGTTTCGGAGGGTTGTAAACTGGTTTACTATCTGGAACTAATTTTAGCATTACTAACCCCAATTATTAGTCAGTGTGTTACGGTTAGTCACAACTTTATTAGAAAGTATCATCCCTGGTTCAATGATGAAATAATCAACGATATTAAAAAAAATAAAATTCCTAGAAAACTGAAAACTACAGACTCAAGTATTCTCAAAGAAGAATTCTGATCTCTTCGTCGATCCATCACAACAAAAATCAATTCAGCATACAGAGAATATGAAAATAAATCTGAAAAGGCAATCAAAGAAGATCTTACCAATCACTGGTCGTATATTCAAAGTAAGAAAGTTACATCAAGAATTCCTAGTATTCTATTCTGGGACAATGTTGAATAAAACAGTACCTTCAAAATGCATTCGCACAATTTTTTGAAAGTGCATATTCTCCACTTCTACAATCATATAAATACACGAATGTTACCCCAAATAATCCTATCATTTCTTCAAAACATTTTTCACTAATTGAAGTCTGCAATTCCCTCAACAAACTAAAACCAAAACCCACAAGTGGGGATGATAACATAACTAGCTTTTTCGTTGAAGATTGTGCACATCTGCTAGCCATACTATAACAGTCAATCTTCAATCTAGCACTGAGTACAGGATGCTTCTAACCTAACCTAACCTAACCTAACCTAACCTCACAAATGAAAAATATCGAAAATTTGTCCAATTTTCAAAGCTGGTGCCATAAACAATATCCAAAATTACCGACCTATAACCTTGTTATTCAACTCACAACAGAATCTTTTCTGATGTTAAGAATTTAATTTCAAACAATCAACACGGTTTCTTTAGCAAAAGATCAACATTAACTATCTTAATGTGCTTCACACAATCAGTAAGTAATGCACTTAATATTAACCTACAAGTAGATACTGTCTACACAGATTTCTCGAAGGCGTTTGACAAGTTGGATCATAACATTCTAATCAATAAACTTCACCAATATGGATTCGACTCTCAACTCTTGAACCTTTTTTGCTCATACTCAACTGAACGTATCCTATTCGTAGATTATAGGGGTCACAAGTCGTTCCAATTTTTTGCAAACAGTGGTGCCCCTCAAGGAAACAATTTAGCACCTCTTTTATTCTCACTCTTCATTACCGACATAGGAAATAATTTCTCTAGTAATTTCTTACTCTTTGCAGATAATTTGAAAGTCTTTCGGCCCATTACATCACAGGAGGACTGCTTAATCTTACAAAAAGACCTTGACTTTTTGTACCTTTGGTGTACCGAAAATAATCTTCCCCATAATACAAACAAATTTAAATACACCCTTAAACATAATGTTATTTCTCATGATTTCGGCATAAATAATACACCTCTTCAAATAAGCACTCATCAAAAGGATCTTGGTGTCACATTTGACCCTAAACTGAGTTTCTCCATTCACTACGACATAATAACATGCTCAGCCAAACGGATGCTAGGGCTCATCTATTGTAATTGTAAGAACTTTCATAGCAGAGACAGTTTTTTACCTCTTTTGAATACATACGTCACATCTCGACTGGAATATGCATCTCTTATATGGTCACCCATATACAATGTTCACATAAACAAAATCGAGTCTATACAAAGAGGCTTCATGAAATATATTACTTACAAGCTAGAAGGAGTTTACTCTGAACAAGGCATCGACAATAGAATACTACTCAATAAATTCAATCTATTATCCCTTCAAAACCGAAGAACCTACTGCTCTATAATTTTCATTTATAAACTAGTGAATGATCTGATTGACTGTCCCAAACTAGAACAAACATATTACTCAAATCACCAGTTGGTGCAATGAGCAAACTTTATAATCAACTCTGTGAAAATCTCGACATTTATTATGAACCTATTGGTCAAGTTAAGAACCATGTTGAAATACATGAGCCCAAATTGAAAGTTACTCAACCATGTTAGCTCAATACTACTACTGTATTACGGCTGAATTATGTTTCACCTAATTTTGCTTAACTCTCCTGAACGTTGTCTTTATTTTGTTCTTTGTTTACTCTTTTCAGGTGTTTCTAGTTGATAAATTAGTTTTGTATTCATGTATATGTGTATGTATGTATGTATGTAGACTATATATATGGAGAGAGAGATATATGGATAGAGAGAGAGATGAGAGAGGAGGAGCCTGCCCTCCGCTGACGTATGCGTGAGAGGAAGGGAAGCCAGACAAACTGACATTACGCGTTAGGTAACGAAGCGGTTCACCCTTCCATAAGAAGTTATCACTTCAAAAATGTTCTTTGAAATATACTTTATGAATATCAAACATTTTTGAGTAACTGGTGTTCATCGGTTGATTTGAATGTGATATTGGATTTCATATAATGAAATGTATCATTCCAGATGAAGGTGATCATCTGTATCTTTGCTGTTGTAGCTGTTATTGAAGCTCGTAGTGAAGCAGTTTCTTGGGAGAACTTCAAAGTGAGTATCGCAAATTTCAATGACTACCATATTTTTCATTTCATTTCAATTATAAGATAGTACTACTTTTTCAAAAAAAAATTACAGGAATGTACTTTTTTCTAGACCACTTTTTCGAAGTCTTATCGAAACACAGTGGAAGATAAGCAGCGTTATAATATTTTCCTATCGAACATGTTGAAGATCCAAGAACACAATAAAAAATTTGAAAATGGTCAGACTTCCTACAGAATGGGTATCAACAAATTCACTGACCTGACACCTGAGGAATTCATGGAGAAGATGACAATATCGAAATATCCTATGCCAAAATTTGTCACGAAGAAGGTTGAAATTGATTTTGATGGCGACCTACCCGCTGAAATGAACTGGAAAAAGAAAGGAGTTGTTACAAAAGTTATCGATCAACTTAGCTGTGGAGCCTGTTGGGCTTTCAGTGCTGTAAGTTTCTACTTGTGATAGGTACAAACCAATTTTCTACCGTATTACACATTACTTCTTGATGAATATCAACTTTTGATGTCGAAATTTTTTCACTCATCTCTCTACAGCCTCACTTTACAATTGAGAACCCCTCCTTATGATGAACCGAAGGAGTATATTTTGTTTCCCGTTAAAATTGTCATCAAAGAGGTGAAAGAGGGAGAGTCTCAATATTCACTCTAATATAGACGTACAACATGAATTCATTAATATTTTTTTCATAGACAGGTGCTGTAGAGAGTCAGCTCGCAATAAAAACTGGACGGCTGAATTTTCTGAGTGTACAGCAATTGGTGGACTGCGCTGAAGAAGATTGTCATGGTTGTTATGGTGGGTACAATAACAAAGCTTTAGAATACCTCATCCAGGCTGGTGGTATGATGTTGGCAAAAGACTACCGTTACAAAGCTTCAGAGGGAATTTGCAGATTCAACAAATCGCTTGTGGCTGTTCAATTGGATTCATACGTAGCAGTTGAAGAAAATGACGAATCCGCTCTGAAAACAGCTGTGGCCACAATAGGACCTGTTTCAGTTCTGATTTTTGCAAGTGACAACTTGCAGACCTATGAGTCAGGTAGTAATTTTCTCTGATTTTCTAATAGGGCATCCTAATTACAACAGTTACCACAGGAAAATTAATATTTTCGAAATTAATAGATCTTTTATATGCATGACGTTTAACAACTTTCTCCTGCCTAACAGCAAAATGAATATTCAGTTACATTCGATGCGGATTGAAATTATTAATGATGCACATAATATGTAATTGAAAATAATGAATACACAACGTCAAAAACTTGCAAACATTCAATAAGTATACAAAATATGTGATTTATAACCATATTGTATTCAAGTTAGGTTAGGTCAAAAGTGAGTGGGTCTATTCTTCACCGCAACCCGCAAGGACTGATTGTGGCTCACATCTATTTACACTCGACCAAATAAACTCAGCTTTTTAACGAGGCCGATTGGTTTTCCCGGTTACGCTAGTTGCACACACACCGATTTTGGACGGCCGACTTTGTACCGGTCGTCCAAATTCCAATAGTAAACCACATGTGGGAACGGGACCTTGCACACATGCTTACCGGTGATCGTCGCCGGTAAAATACCGGTGAGCAGGCGTCCACTGCCACTGTATCACCGGCAGTACCGGGAAGTAGTGGCGTACATGACTGAATACACTCTTGCATACTCGCCGGTTTTTTAACGACCATTCCAGTCTCGAATGCTCAGTGAAATTGTAGTTACTACGCATTAACTTCGTTCTGGTAGTGCGTGCTAATTACGACAACAAAGCAACTGATTGTTCGACCGATAAAAATCCGGTGAGTGTGCAAGCACCCGCTACCAATAAAATATCGGCCGATTTTATACTGGCCGTCCAAAATCGGTGTGTGTGTGTGTACAACTAGCGTTACGCTAGTTGTGAAGAAACATTCCCTCAGGTATCTCAAAAGTAAGAGTTTGTTTCAACTTTTCATAAAAGCGACCTCCCTACTCTCTATATGAATTGAACATGTAATTCAGTAAATTCTTCATTGATGAAATTGATGTTTGATCATGGAATATCTAAGAGAAAATGTGACAACAAATGAGTTCTAAACGAAACTCGAATTGAAGTGAGTTAACACTATCACCAACTGCCCGAAGGAAATAATCCATTTTTATTAGACAAAAAAATTGAAGGAATAACTCAAAATTTTCATCAATATTCGGTATATCTCAATGAGAAATGAAAGCCACTCCCAGAAATATATAGAAATATATTTCATTGAGTCTTCTTCATGGAAGACATAGTGATTGAGAGCATATCTCTCAGGGTGTAATCTACTATCACTCTCATGAGTTCAAATGCAGTCTTCAAGTAACCTCAATGTTTGACCAATATATCAACAATTACAGTTATGACGTGGACGAATAGACAGCAAACTGATGTCAGTTTATTCTTTCAGTTTTGAGAATGATAAACCAACTGAATTTGAAGCTATTGTCACAGTCAAATCTGTGAAACCTGCTATCCACTAATGAATGATGAACAAGAAATTTGGAGTGGATTATTTGTGAAAATATAATAGAATAGATTAATATTTGAATTGATGTTGGCATCCATTGTAGAGGTGCTGAATGAGATCTAATCAAGAAAAGGATCTCGGTAGGAATTTATAATGAAAAACTGATATCAAGTGATAAGATTATATCTATGGAAGAATGAATCAGAAATATGGAGGAATAAGACTGTTTCTGATACGACCAAGAACTGAGAAACAGACAGGTTTCCGTATTAAGGAAGGAAAACCAGTATTTCCCTTATACGACATCGATAGTTAACTGTATGCCGAAATGACATATGTTTTTAGTATTTCAAATATCCCATCCACAGGTTAGGTAAATACACTACATACCTAATTATTTTCTTACAAAAAAATTGAAGAGTGTATCTTGTAAGAGCAACTACAATAGGTTGTCCGTAACATAATATGCCAATATTTGAATAACCTTTGCTCCCCTTGGAGTAACTGAAGTTTGTTAATAATCTTCATCATTTAACATTCCCTTAAAGTAATTTTCAGAAATACTCAAATATTGTTCAAACTTTATTGATGGATCTAATTCAAGCATCTATATACATATCACTAAAAAATGAAACTGCATCCAGACTAGCAATTTTATTTTTATCATGTATTATCAGTTTAATATCATTGAATTAAGAAATAAAACATTAAAAACGTATCCAATTGATATTACATTGACTAGTAGTAGTAGTAGTATCATTCAAAACTCACTATTTTTCATACACTTTTATACAATAAACTGTAATAATGAGTTTCAATATGGATTTTCATCCAGTTCTATTTAGGTACCATTCATTTTCTGATATACTTTATTTACGGAATGGCAAATAATGATTATCATTTTTTCGTCTTGTGTCTCTGAAGTGAATATCTTCTACTCGTTTCAACCTCACACACACTTCTGAAATTGAAAGAGATGGCAGAGGTCAAACACTTAGTTTTTTTAATGTGCTCCTGCATGATGTAACATTTCTGCAACTGATTTTTCTGTAAAATAGGCTTCATATTCCCAATGAAACATCCAATCAAGGTTTTTCGTCTAGTTCGTTGAGTCTAGCATGTGAATAGATATGAATAGTAGGATATTTGATCTACATCAGAAAGAGTCTGGAATTCCTCAAGGGTCCGTTCTGGGGGCTCTTCCATTCATAGTTTATATAAACGACCCCTTCTATGAACTATTAACTCACAGATGTTCATATTCAAATATATATGAATGAAAGAATATCTTATCTACATCAGATTGAGTTCGAAATTCTTCAAGGGTCCGTCCTGGAGGCTCCTCCATTTACAGTTTATATAAACGATCTCTTCTATGAACTATTACCTTACACATGTTCACATTCATGCTAATAACACATCGATCTTGTGCTGTGACCACAACTGTCAAAATCTGTTTGCAGTTATACTTGCAGAAAGATAAGCTGAATCGTGGTTCAACTCAAACATTCTCAAAGTCAATAACGAAAAAACACAAAAAATAATTTTCTCGACTAATAATAACTTTTCTCAAGAGAATTTATCTAGTTGAAGTTGGGATGATTCTGCAACGTTATATATGGCTGACGGACTATCCATGATGTTCTGTAGGTGGCACAATATAGCCAATATAGTCGATGACTATGACACAAAAAAAATTCTGTAGGCAAAGCTGTCAATTTACTGGGAATCACTATTGACGATGCTTGGGACTGGTTAGATCATACATATAGATGTATACCGATCGATAGATCTGTTTGGGAGCATTGAAAATGGAACTCACTTTGACAGAAAGATCATGAGCCTCAGCACTGAGGTACCGTTTGGTACTGGTATGGATATAGCATGTAAAGCAATTGTTGGATTTTATGATGAGGACGTTCAGGAATGGGAGGAAGTTATAATTTTCGATTTTCATTATGAATTTCAGATTGGAGTGTAGGGAGTGGATTTGGTTCAGTCAGGTATGGATACTTCAACATGGGCCACTTTGAAAAATAGTAACTGGGTATCGTTTCCAATAGAAGGGTCTGAGATCAGACATTTTGAAGGCTCTGGTTTCGAAACTACAAAGTAGGGTACTCAAAGGGATGCTTTCCGCTTGTTTTTTTGAAAATTTCAGAAACAAGGGTACGAATTACACTGACTTGATTTCTGCCACACCTACATTCCACCTACTATTTTACGAACAACTGGTACGAGGAATTATTTTTTTATATTCAAATATCAGTGAATCACTCAATGTCTTCTTGAGTTTGAATGATTCAAACCATTTTTTCATTTGCAGGTATATTTTATGAGAATACATGCAAAAAGGAGTTTGCAGATCTTAACCACGCAGTATTAGTCGTTGGATATGGTTCAGAAAATGGTACAGACTACTGGTTGGTCAAGAACTCCTGGGGCGATAGCTGGGGAATGGACGGGTACCTTAAGATGTCCAGAAATAAGGACAATCAATGTGGAATTGCAACAGCGGCTGTTTATCCAATCTTGAAGTGATGAATGTTATATTTCAATATTTTGTTATGACTTGCATGATATCCACTTGAAGCAATAAAAAATTCAAATCTTGGAGTTGCATTAATTGGTTATAGAGAATGTTCGACCCATGTGATCATAAAAAAAGTACTCACCATCGTGGGGTTATTGAAAAAATTCAAATTTATAAAGAGCAACATGAACTTTAGATAATCCTGAATGAAATGACAGTGATTGTTTCGTGGTGGCTGTGGTAGTGGACGGACGTGCTATATAAAAGTTTATGTGAAACTTCAATCAAAAATGTTTAGTGAGGGCCCCCTTTATTCACGCCGGTATCCAGGCCGGGGTGGTTCGGATAACCACATAAAGGGGGCCATGTATGTGAATTCAAAAACTCAAAGGTCTCCTGAACAGGAGACGACAATAAAAAGTTATATTGTTTTTATCAAAAAAAAATCAGTTCGACAAAAAAGTGGTGGCAGTACCGCTTCGAGCAAGCTTCTGTCAAATCGATGTCATTTTGATAGGAGGACCCTGGACAAATGCGCCCGAGTGGAAAGCAACGTCCATTAATTTAGAGAGGGAGAGACAGAAATGACAGTGATCAAGATGTAGTACTGACCTTCAAAAGAAAGCTGTTGAAATTTCATGTTATTCTACTCATGAGTTTGTGAGTTATTGTTCTGAGAGTGACACTACTTTTGTTATTTTCGAAACAATGGACCAAAAAAAATTTCCTGTTTGAATTTTACACTGCTTCTTGATAGGAAGAAATACCGTTCAAGCGAAGCAATGGCTTGAAAAGTTTTGAAAGGACTCCGCTCCATTAGAAACAACAATTGAACGTTGGGCTGACTTTAAACGTGTCGTACTGATACTGATGATGCAGAACGCAGTTGACGTCTTAATGAGGCAGTAAAAAAATCCACAAAATCGTATCTGACATTGTAAAGATATCAAAGGAATGTGTCGGCTTCATATTGCATGAGCATTTGACTATGAGGAAGTTTTGTTCAAAGTGAGTGCTGCGGGAGATCACTGTTGACCAAAAACAAGAACGTCTTGATGATTCTGAGCACTGTTTGGCCATCACTCCGGAATTAGAACGATCGTTATCTGACTGGAGAGCAACTGGTGAACCTCGTCCAAAGCACCCGAAAGCACAAAAATCAGCTGAAAAGGTTACGGCCTCGGTATTTTGGGATGTGCGTGATATAACATTCATCGACTATCTTGAAAGGGAAAATACCATTATATAGCGTTTTTGGAGCATTTGAAGTCTGGAATTGCAAAGAAACGATCACTTATGAATTTCGAATCGCCACATCCACCGTATTCGCCAGATTCAGCTCCATTGTTTGCGAAAAAATTCAAAAGAATTTCAGGCGGATAGATTGAATGTTTAGCACTGAATTCCGTATTGTAACCAACCAATAACTTGCAGCAAATATAGCTAACTATTGAAGACATCTTGATTGGACTGCCCTCCTTTGGCAAAACTAATAACTGCAGAAATTTTTCTCATTTTATCTACACAATAGAAACCAACTTGAACATAATCAAAATTGAATGTCTGTATATAATTTCTAAGCACACGTCATATTATATAAAGATACCAATCGACATGAATACTAATATTTTTTATCTAAATACTTATAACTTGAGATGAACGTATATATATAGATACGTAACTTTTTTCACCGGAGTTGATTATAGTCATACCTGAGTGTATTGGTAAAAAAATTCAATTCTAAGATGAGAATGGTATTAAGTTACATATATATAAAAATATTTTGTGGTTATTGTTTGTGTGTTGAAGGTTTTGAGATCATTTAAACCGTTTCAAAAATCCTTCTAGTTATTCCTATTGAAATCTGTATGTGTTGATTTTTTTCTATTTCCTCAATAAACGTTCTACCATGTACTATATCAGATTCATATTTTACATGATTTCAGATGAAGTATTTGGTCTCTATTCTCATTTTTTCCGCTGCAACTCAGGCTTTCAGCAGCAAAGATAGATGGGAAAACTTCAAAGTGAGTATTTCTGATGTTTCATCTTTGCAATTTCTTTCTTCAGTCATTATTTTATATAAAAACGATATGGATAAAACCTAAGTGAATCAACAGAAGGCAAAGGTGAGAATGGAAGGATGCCCTTATCGAAAACCAAATGAAAGGAGTTTTTCAGTTACATTATAGTCGATATTCACAAAAATTATTCATTAGGTTTCACTATGATTTGTGTTCGAAATGTCTACGTCTTCCTTGCGAGGAAATGCTTTGAATGAATCAAGTGAACATCAAGATACTAAAGATGTTCCTACTAAAATGTTCACTGAAGTACCTAGTCACTATCGTAATCATAATGTCATATGAAACTTGTGAATTTTGTAGAAGCATTTATGCGAAGTTTCAATATGTAGTCACAATCATAATCGAATATGTGATTCAATTGGGTCAATTAAATAGGGAGAGTGATTGAAATTATGGGAATGATGCATAATTAAGACCTGAGAGTTTTATCTCTGTCGGTTTATTCGTTGATCGCAAGAGATGTTTTATTGCAGTAAAATTCTGTTTTAGTTAGTCTAGTTCATATGTACTTTTTTTTGTAACATTTTTCAGCCCTATCCAAAAATTACGACCAAGGTGTCATTCGATTCGTATTTTTGCCTAGAAAGTTTTAGGGGAGGTCCAAAAACGCGCTGATAAAAATTACAAAAGTTATAAACAATTAAGTGAAAAGAAAAAGGGGCTTTAGTTTTTTCTTAATATCTCGGAAAATTTTCAAAATTTTAAATGCCAGGGTTTCAGTTTAATGATTATAGGGATTTTTATTTTAACTTTCAATTCAGAAAATTACCAAATTTATAATTAACGTTAAAATTGGGATGAAAATTTTTTGACTGCGGATTATTGTTTATTGATGTATCCAAACATTACATGAATTTTTTCGTTCCTTAATATTTACATTTGATATATTTAAATAATTTTTTTTGTTTCTATATCAGAGTGACGAAAGGCGCGCGGAAGCCAGACTACCCACTTTTGGCTCTATTTTCAGGGCTCTGTAAAAATTATAAAAAATCGAGATACAGTTTCGGGAATCGAGACTTTTTTTACGCAAATTCATTGATCTTTTCAAATCTTTTTTCAAATTTCCAAAATTTTGAAAATTTTACGAGATATCAATAAAAAACTAAAGCCTCATTTTTTTTCACCTGATAGTGTATAACTTTTGTAATTTTTATCGGCGCGTTTTCAGACCTTTTCTTAAACTTTCTAGGCAAAAATACGAATCGAATGACACCTTGGTCGTAATTTTTGGACAGGGCTGAAAAATGTCACCAAAAAGAGCTAAATCGAGTACATGTGAACCAGACTATAGTGGCTCAGCTTTCATTTTATTGGTTTGAAAATGTACATTTCGATCTAACAGTGATTTAGTTTTCACATTATTGTGAATATTTCATATCTTATGACTATGGAGATAACTCATTTTCAATGAATGTAATCAAAGCTATGTTGTTGCATATCACATCGTTTTCTGCAAATTCAAAAAAAAGACAGGTACAATGTTTAAGTGGAAATTAATTTCTTTCTTCTATTACTTTTCTTTTATAAAAGTAACTCCAAATGGCCTTCATTGCTGTTTAAGAGATAATGCAGTGTTTCGTAAAAAAAAAAATTGGTTTCATAATCGCCATTTTGATACGATTTCTAGTCATGAGCTTATGGAAGTTTGAAAATTTGGGCGACTATTGGAAGAATGATATATATTCAACACTGTTTGAAAATTTCTGTTTTTCCGTTCACCAGCTGACACACTGCTACGAACGACAACCCTCAGAAGTCGAAACTTGTGCGAGCTAAGGATTAATGAGGTCTTACCTTTTAACGTGTGATTCCTAACATGTACAAATAAGAATGAGTAAAGATTATTTCCCAACACCAAACCGTTATTTCAACACCTCAACACGTGTTTAGATCACCAAGTGATCATCTACATTTTAATCTTCCTCTTGAAGATAATCACTTGCTGATCGAAACACGTTACCGAAACTCCAGTAATATTAATTACTACAACATAAGTTCCAAACAGGTTCCAAACAGTTCATTACAATTATTTCTGATGTTCATTTCCATTTCAGATTAAACATTCCAAATCCTATGAAAATACTGAAGAGGAAAACAAGCGATTCAATATATTTCTGGATAATTTACGCAGAATCGAAGAACATAATGAGAAATACAGAAACGGTGAATCTTCTTACCAAATGGGGGTCAACCAATTTTCTGATCTGACTGCCGAAGAATTCAGAAGAACTTACTTGATGACTTCTTTTCCCTCTCCTCCTATAGACATGAACCCAAAACAAGCAAAATTTAATGTCCATGAAGATTTGCCTGAAGAAGTGAATTGGACAGAAGCTGGTGCAGTTACCCATGTTAAGAATCAAGGAGGGTGTGGATCCTGCTGGGCTTTCAGTATTGTAAGTTAGCTTGTAGTGTATGTATTTCATAGGTTTCTTTTTTATTTTTTCTAAGTTTGCACTCGATGTCTAACTGAAAAAAAAGTAATATTCAGAAATCTAAAGCAAATGGAACTTCAAACGTTCAAGCCAGTCTCTATATACCTACACAGTAGGTTTAATGGACTGACGCCTATCAGAAAACAACTACTCCCCTGGCAAATACCACGAAGGGCGTTGGATTAGATCAGACAGGCGTCAGTGCAGGAATCTTCACAGAAAATGTCCTGCATATGCAATTGGCAATACAACTGAAAGAGTCGACCTTCAATTATGGAACGGGCACACTTGCAGACCGGTTTCGGGCTTATTAGCCACTCATCAGTGCAAGATAGTGACCATCATCGACCTAAAGTCAATGATATTCCACAATTGAAAATCGGAATTCTTTCAGAGTATTTCATTCCTCTTCCGAAGTTGGAGCGAACATCAAATGAATGAAATACTCTGAAAGAATTCCGATTTTCAATTGTGGAATATCATTGACTTTAGGTCGATGATGGTCACTATCTTGCACTGATGAGTGGCTAATAAGCCCGAAACCGGTCTGCAAGTGTGCCCGTTCCATAATTGAAGGTCGACTCTTTCAGTTGTATTGCCAATTGCATATGCAGGACATTTTCTGTGAAGATTCCTGCACTGACGCCTGTCTGATATAATCCAACGCCCTTCGTGGTATTTGCCAGGGGAGTAGTTGTTTTCTGATAGGCGTCAGTCCATTAAACCTACTGTGTAGGTATATAGAGACTGGCTTGAACGTTTGAAGTTCCATTTGCTTTAGATTTGTTTACTGCCAGTCTTCAAGCATAGCCCATTGACTAATAAGAAAGTAAAAAAAAAAAAAATTATATTCAGAAGAATTAGAAATCTCTGTTGGTATAGTTGGGTATACACGGGGCTTTCAACGAAAGAAATCAAAACCAAATCAGATATTTAGGTCATTGTTTGGAAGGAGAGTACTCCGCTAAAATCTTCAAGTGAAACTCATATGGAAATGTTCCATTAACATTGCCCAAGTAACAATTTGAATGCTATAGGAATTCATCCACTATTTATAACTCACATTCACCCTCTGTTTATTCAGTATGCTCACTATTTATCAAGCATTTATCTAGTATCTATGACTCACATGGAAATATTTTACTGATATTGCTTGCCCACTATTTATCCAGTATTCTCACTATTCATCAAGTATATACTCACTATGTATCCAGTATCTATGACTCATATGAAAATATTTCAGTGGCATTTGCCAAGTAACAAATTAGAATGCTTCAGAAATTCATCTACTATTCATAACTCGCGTTTACTTACTATTTATCTAGTATTCTCACTATTCATCAAATATTTACTCACTATGTATTCAGTATCTATGACTCGCATGCATATATTTCATTGACAATGCCCAAGTAACAATTTGACTGCTGTAGGAATTTATTCTCTATTCATAACTCACATTCAACTACTATTCATCCAGTTTTCTCACTATTCATTAATTATTTACCCACTATCTTTAACTCACATTTACTCACTGTTTTTCCAGTATTCTCACTATTCATCAAGAATTTACTCACTATGAATGCAGTATCTATGACTCCGTAAAGATATTTTATTGACATTGTCCATTTTACTGACATTATTCGGTTAATTGATTTATGGCAGTCACATAACATAATGGAACTCTTCAATGATATAATACAACCAAATAGCGTAACTCACCAAAGTCTCCCGATCTGGGATGACCATCCCTGCCTATGCTCATTATTAATATTTTATAATCATTATTATCGTAATCAATAAATTCTCAACATTATCATCAATATCATGAGATATGAAAGATCATTCAGCAAATGAAGTCATATAGGCTTTGTTAAAAAACTTAGTGGAGTTTGACCTGTTGAACTTAACGCAACCTGATCTGACGATTCGTTTACTACTGCGGTAGACTTTATCAAAGGCAAAGAGTTGATGGTCAAAGTTTTGCCCAAGGCAGCAAAAACTTGCGCACATCGACCATAACCTCATCGCCTTTGAAAATATCTACCGCAGAAGTAGATGAAACGTCGGACATAAAAATCTGCACACTACGGCTGAATCTTACCTACAATTTTTTTAGACTGGTGCGGTAGAAAGCCAATACTTTATAAAAACTGGAAAACTAATTTCGCTTAGCGAGCAACAACTAGTCGACTGTCTTCCATGGTTTGGTTGCGCAGGGGGCCAAACAAATGAAGGTATGGATTATATCAGGGCTAATGGACTCATGGAACAAACTGCTTATCCATACGAAACAAAAGTTGGTGCTTGCAGATACAATCTGTCGAATGTTGTCACCAGAATAAACCATTACGATTGGATACATCGCGGAGATGAGTATGACTTGAAGAGAAATGTAGCACTGAAGGGACCCGTTTCTGTTAGAATAGCTATAAGGGACAGTTTTGGGTCATACTCGTCAGGTAAGAACGAAAGTTGATTCATGATTGAATATTATTTAAGATTTCATTGCAATACCAAAGTGGCTACTCCAGAATGAAGTACCAATTAACTGGTCATTGATAGCAGAGTAGTTTTCAATTTTACAATTTTTGAGCCATTGAATGGTGCTTGTTGATCCACTTGAGTTCAATATTATGTCAACATCAAGTGACCATGCGAACAACAGTAGTGATATTCCCTGCTCAGTAATCAAAAACTTTAGTATTGAAGATGTTTATCATACCCTACAAAAATTATAGCCTAAATTTTCTGCGGAACCTGATTATACTCCAGCAGTCATCATTAAAGATTGTGCCTCAGCTCTGGTTGAACCACTAATAACTCTAATTAATATATGCCTGAAAACATCAACTGTACCATCAATATGGAAAATGTTGGAAGTCTGCCCAATTTTCAAAAAAGGGGATGAAATTGAGATAAAAAAATTACAGACCAATCTCTATCATATGCAACTTTTGTAAAGTGTTTGAAATGCTTCTTGAGAAGACAATCTATTGTCATGTCAGCAACATTATTAGCCCCAATCAACACGGTTTCATGAAAGGACGTTCACCCACCACCAATCTGGTAACAATTACTCAATGTATTGCAGAGGGTATTGACTATAGTATCCTGCTCAACAAGTTTTTGACTTTTGGGTTATCCAATGAATTAATTACCCTCTTCAAATCGTATTTTCACAACAGTAAGTACGTTCAACTCACATCTGGTGTACCACAAGGATCAAAACTAGGAACCCTACTGTTCAATATGTTCATTAATGATATCGGAGCTGAGATTCATGTCAATTTCCTTTTATACGAAGATGGCTTAAAACTCTATCACAATATAACATATTCTAATGATTGCGAACGTCTCGCCCTGAATTAAAATCTCGTTGTTACATGGTGTCGGAAGGATAATCTATCTCTCAACATATCCAAATGTAATGTTAAACTTGAAGGCACGTATCCTAATGTTTTATGAATTGCTTGTAACTCACAATTTTTGTAGTCTCGAGGTAAGGCGTAAATATTATTCATTCCTTTTTTTTAGTCAATGTCATAAACAATATCATCATATGCTCTCAACCGTTACATATGTTGAATTTTTGGGTTCCTAGACGGTCATCTCAACACTCCGCGTACAAATATAATAAAACAATCTCTAATGTACACAATATGCACAACATATGCACACAACATATGCACAACAACACAACATTGCGGTAATGGATTTGTGAGCTGGTGCATTGTCTTGATGAAACAACACTTTATTTTAGCGTTCCAATAAGTTCGCATGAAACTCACTGTTGATAGTTGTACCTTTTTCAAGATATTCAATGAAAATCACCCTACGGGCATGTCAAAAAATCGATGCCATGACCTTGCCTGCAGATGAAACGATCTTCGACTTCTTTCTCCCTTTTGAGTTTTGAAACTTGAAACATACATCAAATGAAAATACAGTTGGAAATCATTTTTTCTCGAAACAAAAAACAAAAACACGACAAGAAATACAATCCAATATAGTATACAAATTGAACTATGAAAGCTGTCACAAATACTATGTTGGTTAAACTGGACGGTATCTTATAACACGAGTTTCAGAACACATTAGAGACTACAAAAAACTGAATATAAACCCCACAGCTCTCGTTGAAAATGGACACATTTTTGATTTTGATCATCCAACTATTCTAGATGTTCAGCCATATTTATCCAAAAGATTTTTGAGCGAAATGATACATATCCTCAAAATCCAATTGTGTTAACACTAGAACAGATGTCATTGGCATTAATAATGCATATATCAATTTGATGAGTAAAATACCTTAACAATTTGCCCTTTTTTTCGGTCTTTCTGTTTCCATTCGTATGTTTCATGTCGTTTTCTGTTGGTGTTGTCTTGGAAATTTGGCTGTTGGAATGATTTTCATTTTTTTAAGATATCTATCTAATATGTCTGATGGTTTTTAAAATAGTAATATCATCAACTCGAAAAAACTACTTTTCGGTGAGTAATTTAATCAAGAACTCATTATTTCTTGTGAAATTGAAACGATTATAATCGTTTTGTGGAAGGTATGTTTATGAAAATCCATTGTTACAGGGCCCTGAAGAAGAATTTGATTAAATTCGAAACATCGTTAAGCAACCAACCTTTTTTACAGAAAAATTATTGGATCACTATACAAGTTAACTGAATACATTTCATAGATTGTCTATCTTCTAATATTTTTCAAACAACCACCGCCATCTCTAGGTCAGGCCAGGTACTTCTTGGACCACCCTGGTATACTCGTTATTTACGGGAATTCATATTTTCAGATGCACACAACACAAATTGGGATTTGTAAATGTTCCTCATCCTGTTATTGGGCTTGTTCTCTTGATTTACCTTATTAGAAATAAAAAAATACGTGTTGGATATAAATAATTCGAAAAAAACTTTTTCAGGTATCTACGATGATCCACTGTGTCCTGTTCACTACTGGGAAACGAACCACGCAGTCCTTGTTACTGGATATGGTACAGAGAACGGCAAAGACTACTGGATTGTCAAGAACTCCTGGGGAGATTGGTGGGGAGATAATGGTTACATCAAGATGTCAAGAAATGCCAATGATCAATGTGGAATTGCCTCCAGTGCTATAATACCAGTATTGTAATATTTTTTCAATCTATGAGAGCTATATAGCAAATAAAGCAAAAATATTCGTAGTGATCCACTGTTACTGACTGATGAATTTTTGACCTGAATTTTTTAACCATATCTGTGTCTCTAAAATAGGGAGGGTGAGTGTAGGTCCACAGCACTCAGGCCACATGTGACCCATTGTACATCCTCCCAAGGAGTTGTCCTCCTAGGACATCGACCATCCTGTCCTTTCCATGAAGGTGTACATGTCTTTAGGAGACATCTCCTTTTTATTGGCAGGTGTAGACCAAGACCCGCCGAACACACACTCTCTTTGGCAAGTTGTTCGTAAAATAATTTTTTGCTGCGAACTGGTTCATTCTGGGCAAAAAACCCAAGAGATATTTTTGGTTTAGAATGAAACAGGCTATCGGAAATAAATTTTTGAATGGTAAACAAATCATAAGACAAAAAGTTACACTGGAAATGAACTCAAGGAGTTGCGTTATCCATCCCTTACAACCATGGGGTAGACCAAATAAATTACTGGCTGGGTGTCTTTTTCGTAGTACAGAACGTCAGGTTAATTTCAATATTGTAACTTTTCAGTGCTTGTGAAAAAAATTGTTATACAAATTTTATGTACCCCCTTTAAGGGGCTGTATCTTAACAAGGGATGCTCAAATGAAGTTTCTTTATATGAAAGATCCTATCTTTTTTTCGATGAGGAATCACCTCCTTAAATGTTTTACACTTATTCAGTTACACCCTGTATATTAACATAAATCATGACAATATTCAATACAGCTTGCCCAGTTCATAAAGATTGTTCCCAAACTTTGCGCAATGCACCAGATTGCTTCGAATATTCTTGTTCGGATAATAATTACGATCTTAAGAATTATAACGAATCAATCCACCAAAAAATCTCAGTCCCCTGTAGTGAGGAAAACACGGCAATTGAATGGATAAACATCTGTCTGTGATCAGATTAAATCCACTTTTTATGTTCCGGATACAAATCAACGAATTCTAGATCTGTATCATTGTGTTGGTCCGATTTAATTGTATTGAGCGGGTTGGGTTCCAGGGTTTTTTCTTCTTTTTAGGTTACGTTTCGATCGTTGACGGCCTTGCAAGGCTGTTGACGTTCGGAGGGAATATGAAACCAGTTTTCACAGATAGTTTTTCAGGAGGTTCAACTTCGCAACTACATTCCTTGAATTTTTGGAATCATGATTCGAACTTGATCTCAAATCAGTGTATTATATATTTAATGAAATTGGCCGATAATTGATGGAAATCGAAAGTATTCAGGAAACACTTCATGGTGACATTTTCACAAAAACTTAAACGTGTTTCGTTATACAATAGCTTCGTCAGGCGTGTCTTTACTATATATGCCTAAAAATTTCTTCTTACTGTATATGACTCATCTTCTCCAATTCTTCTATACCAAAAAGTAAACAATTTTTTGAATAGGCCTTTAAAACGAATAGAAAATTTTGATGATATCTCACATACACTTTGTTTTATTTTAATTTGAAGATAAAACAGAATAAAGACCCTATACATCCAACAGATATTTGTAAGCAAGTTTTTCTTCAGAGGAAATTTGTGCTTTCTTGCAGGATGAAGTCATGATTAACAGTTCTTTTTCTCTCATAATATTTATCGTTTCTATGAAAATCGAATGTTAGAAATACAAACTGAATAAAACGTGATTTTTTTTCATAATTCAACGTGTATATGGAAGTAGTAGTTCCGAAAGTACTCAGTGTAATTCAATGTTTATATAAAAGACGTTATGTCGAAGAGGATTTTTTTTCTGCTTGGTATTTGGAGGTAACTTCTATTTATGGTGTTCTTTTGGAATTTCCACTTATTTTCATGTATAAAAATATGGAGAAGTAGAAAGCCCTTTCTTTCATGAAGACTTCTCTCTTCCAAAAACATACCCCATTCAATTTCATTCGAAGAATGCTTCATCTGAATATCCACCTCATATCATCATCATTTCATCAAATACAGTCTGAATATGTGAATTCGTTAAATAAAGGTGAGCAACATTCCTTATCATTCCATATATACTCCTGCAAAAATCAAAATGAATCATAAACTTCTGCAATAATGCGAACATTATCTGTTCGTCTATGATCCAACCATTCAAAACTATTTTCGTAACTGTTGCCGTAACTTTTATCGCGTGTATTGTGAGAATATCGTTTCATAAACGAAAAATATAGTTAACCAAAGTTTCAACAAAATTTTGTATAGCTTATTACAACACAACCGTGAAAGCACCAAAATCGGTTGTTATTTAAGCTAGAGGACACAGCGCACAGACAGACAGTGATCAGTTTCATTTTTTTAAATATATTGATAGTTCTTTCAATATTTTATAAATTTCTGAATTGGAACTGCTGAACTGGATACTCTACTTGCTTTTCGGGGTCATCAAACAGAATGAAATTTATGTCTCATTTGATAAAACAAAGAATTGTCATTACTTGATTCTCTGCGAATTAAATGGGCGAATTCAATAGTAAACGAAATAACGGGAGTCTCAGAGCATCAACTTGGCCATCAAAGGTATGAATGAAACTGAAGAATTTTGTTTGAAAATGTTGGATAAGTCCGTAATTTGAATTCACGAGCGCAAGTAGTAAACTTTGAAACAATTATAGATATATGGAACTATTTGCCTTCTGTCCATTTTGATGCGATGGTCAATATGAAATTATCTTTTTTCGGACTCATGCTCTTTTTCTTACTTTCTTGTCGATTTTGTGTCCTTGTCTTGCCACCCAAATTGTCCCCAGAATAAGTACCTTTACCAAGTCTGAAACACATCAGGAAAATGGTTTGATATTTTTGAGGTTGACTCAGGAATAATACTTTTTCAATTGTTTTTCACACTGAATGAAAAACTCTTCTTCAGATATGATTTGATGTGCTCCTACATTCTTTCTATACTACTTTTTTCAAGACACAATTTCTATTGTTTCCTTTTCAGAAACCCCTTTCCCATATATAATAAACTTGTGCCAGAGTTTTTTACAATCCTTGACCTCTCTAAGCAATTCGGTTTTTATCTCTTCAATCACCCCAAAACGCTGTTTTTCCATGGGTCTTTTCCAAGAACAGAAAGAAGTCGCAGGGAGGCAAATCTGGTGAATACGGTTGCTGAGGCATGATTACGGTGACCAGCAACTTCTCTAATAGTGATTCGGCGATTCTCCATAACAATTTTCTTCAGTTTCTCAACATTTTCATCGGTTTTTGATGTACTGGGACGTCCATGGTGAGCGTCGTCATTCATAGCTTCTCAACCTTCGATCAAAGGCTTGTAGCACTTGTAAACATTTTTCTGACTCTGAGTACAATCACCATATGCCACTGTCATCATTTCAAGTATTTTTGAGCGCTACACTCCATTCTCTAACTTGGAAAGGAGATGAATTCATTGGGAGCATTGGAAATAGGAAGGAGGATATGAGAAGACTAAGGTCAAGCTTACCAAAGAAGAAACTAACCTTAGCTTCTTGTGCAGAACTAGAGACAACAACATCATGCCCAAAGGTTTTTTGCTGATATCACTAATCCCAGGAGAGAGAGCCAAAGGCATATTGGAACGCGCCAGCCGAGCACTGATAAGGTCTCAAATTAATTATCACCGTTGGAAGAGGTCAACTCTGATGCAGGATGCCACAGAACGATTTGAAGAAATGGAAAGAGAGACCTAGGAAGAGGAGTATGGACCAATCTTTGCCAAGATTGAAAGCATGTGCTTGTAGATCCAACAAGACATGGAGAATACACACAACCTGAAGTGGGAAGTTGGTGAGGAAACAATGCCGAAATGCAGAACGAGATCAGGACAACTATGAAGCCTCCAACGTCATCAATATGAGTTCCCGCACGCCCACGGACATAGAGCAATCTTTGTTGAGGAAAGGTCTAAACTTCGGCATTGCACCAACATCTATGCCCACTTTGGAAATGATAACTGCAGTAGAGTCTACCAGTTCCCTTATAGATCTGATCAAAGTAGAATAATTCAGATGGAGAATCAGAGAACAGCTAGATCGAGAACCAGTTCCAACTTCTAACGTCAGCAATGAAGAACGAAGAGCCTTGAACGGGCTACGTAGAGACAACACCATCAAGATCTTACCTGAAGATAAGGGAAACGCTACTGTTGTGATGGATACTGATCCCTACGAAGAGCAGATCGAAGAGGTGCTTCAGAAAGGAAAATACACGAAGATCGTAAGAGACCCTACTGCATCAATTGAAAGGAAGTTGTACCAGACTTTGAAAAAACACCAAGTCTATTTTTCAGAAAAAAAGAGATCATCGCTAACACCGCACCACAGTAAGTCCCCTCACTTGTATAGACTATCCAAAATCCACATAAAGGATGCTCAGACCAATCATTAGCTCCAGAGATTCAGCCATTCAGAACTTGTCCGATTTTTACTGCCAATAATCAAACCACGGTAAAGTAAAACATCACAGGGAAAATTCAAGGCACTTCGTTGAAATACTAGGGGAAATCGAAGTCAAAGAGCAGGATCAACTGATCAGTTTCGACGTAGAAAGCCTCTATACCAACGTTCCTGTCGAAGAAGCACTTCAAATCGTACAGAAGAAGCTATCAGAAGATGGTGACCTGCCTTTCTTAGACGTATTGGTGAAGAGGACCGATTCTAAATGGGAAACATATGTATATCGAAAACCCACTCACACAGGACAGTATCTGAACCAGAAATCCAACCACCATCAATCGGCTAAGAGAGGAATCATCAAGACTCTACTAGACCGTGCTTTCGGGCTCTGTAATACAAAGGAAGGTATCGAAAAGGAACTAGGCATCATCAAAAATGACCTTCAACGGAATGGTTACTCCAGAGTGATGGTAGAACAGGCTTCAGCTAGAAGACAGCAAGAGCTCCACAAGGAAGAGAAGCCGTCACAACCAGTACTTGTACTTTCCTACATCAGAGGATTATCGGAAAGGATGAGAAGTGGTGAAACTAAGAGGTAATTAAAAGTTCGCCATTGAAAGTTCGCATTGCTGAGCACAAGAAACACACACAGCGAGAAGAAACCAGCAAATCCGGAATAGCAGAGCATGTTTGGACTCATCAACATAATATAAAGTGGGCTCAAGCTGAAATCATCCACAAAGAGGAACTTTGGTTTAGGAGAAAATTCAAAGAAGCCGTGTATATGTTGTCCAACAACGCATTTAGTCAAGCTAGCGTAGAGATACGTAACATATGGAAACCTCTTATCAAGCGAAAAACGACCAACTCCCTCCAAACGGTCATCTCCCGCTGAAACCAATGAAGCGGTGAGAGGGAAGAGGTGATAGATGAAAGCACTCGAATGCCCTTTAAATAGTCAGATTCCGGAGGAATACGTCCAGTTATCACTCGAAAACAATTGTGGATACTAACAATCGAAACGTCGTGACATAACTTGGTTTGGAATCTTTCAATTTTCATCAACAGTTAGTAACAGGTAAAATTCATTATTTCAAGTACCTTTGTTATGGGTGTCTGACCTGACCTTATCAGTGTATATTCAAGTACTTATTTTTACTTGATGTATTAGTTAATTGAAAATGGTCTTATAAACCGAAAACGGTCGTAACAAGTAATAAACTTAGTAGTGATTAGACAAAAGTTATTTTCTTCAAGCTATATTTTATTTTCTGCACAACTGCAAATTCTTTGATCCATTATTTCGATAGCAGAAAATAAAAAAAAACTAACTTTTATGTCTCTCACCAACCCTGTAAACATATGTTCGAAAAGAGTGCGAAATTTGAAAATTCACCCACTTCTTGAACAATCCACTACATCGAATTCTATGATAACAACCGTTTTGAACGACAAAATTATGTGTAGAAACAAAATATAAATAAAGGGCGAGGCAAATATCGATAAAATTGTATGTAAATCATTCCGCAGTTCACTAAGTAGGAACTTGTTCCCATGAAACGAGTCGGTATATTTTTAGTCGGGCCATGAACCCTTCAGCAACAGGTTGCAGCATAATTCGAACACATTCGTCGATGTTCTCCATCAGGAAATACTTTTGATTATAATGTGTCGTGAATTTCAAGGTAATTTGAGAAAAGGCGGTCGAACAACTTCCATCTCTGTACCATAATGGACCATTAAATTACTTTGAATTACCAGACCTCATATCCAATTTAGGAAATACGCCGCCGCTATCAATTTGTATAAACATCCGTAGTTGTTTAGAAAATAAAGATTGCTTGGCATTTCAGTGGAGCGATCAATTCTTTTTTGAAACAGATTATTTCTGTTCGAAGCCGGCTTGTAATTGAAATGTTGAAACTTGAGTGCATCGGAAATTAGAATATGTTTCCACATCTTTTCGAGTCAAGGGTATTGATCTAATCAACATTTTCTCCACCCACAAGGAGGACAGTGACTTTCTTTCGACGAACCTTTTATAGACTTCTCCAGAGCCGGAATATTTTTAGCACCTCATCATGTGATTCAGTCACTAAGTGATCATCTTCAAGAGGGAGATCGAATGATTTGATCAGTTTAATCTTCTTCTTCAATCAGTTCAAGCTTCCTCTCGAAAATGATCACTTGATGACCAAAACACGTGTCGAGGTGTTAAAAATAATGGACTGGTGTTGGAATAAAGCTTCAGTAATATCCATTACTACATCAAAGGTTCCAAACAGTGCATTACAAGTTCTCCAGAGCCTTCCATTGAATGAATCATAAGTTTCTGTTATGGAAATTAGATGAAATCATATTTGGAAAATAGAGACCGATTTGTCAGTGTTGATAATATTCCCAGTCAGTAATTAACCATTGAGCAGGGTATTCCACAGGGTCCAATTTTGGGTCCTTCATTACTTTTGATGTACGCTGAAAATATTTTGAAAAACTGTCAACAATTCGAACAGTAGTGTATGCAGATGGGGTCAAATTCATAGTTAGACAACTTGGTTGAAATAGAATCATTCAATACGTCTGACGAAAGCACACTTATCTCGTCATCCCATTTGGATTCCAGGACATCGGCTACGGAGGCACATCTTCACCGGCAGCAAGAGGTTGCATATCTTAATGAGGATCTAGAAGTGATTTCTAATTGGGGTGAAATGAACCAGGTTTGATTCAATGCCACTAACACCCAGGCATCTGTTTTCTCCAAGAAGATAAATGTCTCCGAATCGAATATAATGATGTCAGGTCAGACAAATCCGCTTTGATACTGTAAACAATCAATCTTCTGGACCGTTGAGAAAATGTAGGAGTTAGAGGTATTACTTTAAACTTATTTAAAAACTATGTATCTGATAGAAATCAAAAGGTTGAAATAAACAGTACCCTCAGCGATCCACTACCTGTCAAAATGGGCGTGCCCCAGGGGGCAGTGTTGGGTCCTATTTTATTTTTTATTTATATTAACAATTTATATAATCTTCATAATATCAATGGCAGAATAATATCTTACGCAGACGATACAGCACTTTTTTTTTGAAGGCGATTCCTGGGTTGAAGTCTATGAGAAAGCTGAAACAGAGCCTCCTGAGTTTGAATGTGGGAAAATCTAACTTCATTGCATTCACCACAACAAAAAAAAACCAACATTTGAATAACACTCTCACTGTTCATAACTATCTATGCCGAACCCCAACGCAGTGTTCATGTCCAATAAGTATTTGGGTGTATATGTGGGCCAACACCTGCGATGGGAAGAACACATTGACAACACAGTTCAGAGACTCGATAAGTTGATTCATAAATTCTATAAAATCAGAAATCTGAATAATAAAAAGCTTTTACTTACGATTTACAACTCACTCGCTGAATCTTTATTGGGGTACTGTATCTTTATATGGGGTGGTCTCAGTAAAATATCATTACTTGTTCTAGAGGTTATGCAAAATAACATATTAAAAATAATTTTTAGGAAAAACAGAAGCTGCTCTACTGAAGACCTTTACAAAGGAACTGGCTGATTTGATGTTAGAAAACTCTATACATATCAATGCTTAATATGGATGCAAAATACTTCTATCTCTCAAATAAGTCATACTTACAACACACGTACTAAATTTGAGCAGAAAACAAATGTTCCTCTCTGTAAGCTAACGCACATACAGAAATTTATATCATACTTTGGTCCAAAATTATTTAACCTAGTCCCTTTAGAAATCAGAGTCATTCCTAATAAACGTAAAATGAAATCAAAACTGAAATGATATGTGAACCAAAATTATAACTGAAAACCGTATACGAACTCGAATAATAATAAGAAATACAAAATACAATTAATAACCATATAGTCTCCCCCTCACAATTAATTTACCTTTGATTTTTTCCTCCTTTCCATTCACCACTCAATATGTGAATAATCAATGTAATACATGGTTGATGACTACAACAAAAACATTTGCTTAGGTAGCCCAGCCTGGATTCAAAATTTCCAGTTTTAGTTAGTTCTTTTTTTTCTAGTTTCTCAAGTTATCTAGTTTCAATGTTGAATCCATATTGTAGATTATGCTTGACTGAATAAATATTTACTTGTTTACTTTGCTTTACTTTCTGCTTCGACAAGTTTTTTGGGGTTATAATGGACACCAATATGGCTTGGCACAATCATGTCGCTGGAATTACAAAGGCTGCTTCTCAAAACCTTGGAACACTGTTCCAAATCAGAAAACTATACACACCTCAGCAAATTTTGATGCTTTATCAAGCTCAGATCAGACCTTTTTTGGAGTATTGTTCTCATGTATGGAGCTCTGCCCCCATACATACCCTGAGATTACTGGATTCCATCCCGAAAAGAGCCATCCACCTGATTGGAGACGCAAACATTACGTGCAACCTTGTTAGCCTGGAACATCAAAGAAAGGTTGGAGATTTGTCTCTCTTCAATAGATACTTTCACGGGAGGTGTCCAAGTGATTTAGCATATTTGATTTCACCAGAAATACGCGACGGACTGTGGCTGCTCATCGTTTTGAGGTTCAACTCAGCACACTTCGAACTTCGTTCAATGTTTGACTGGGAACTGCGCTCCGAGAGTGCCTTGAGGATTTTTCTGTAGTGCTCGTAATTTTCCTCCAAAAAAAAAACAAAACAAAAATAAAAGAACAACATTGCTGAATTTTTCAATTAGTAACTCGACAGAACATTATCTACGAAGACAGGAGTCTGTGAGTCGAGTCTTGCGCTTCTACTAGGTTAGGTGAGGTTAGGTCCAAAGTGCCAAGGTCCAACCCGCAAGGGTTCATTGTGAGTGGTTTTTCAGGTCAGATGATAAGAGTACGGCTCTGCCGAACTCCAAATACTTTGTGCCTGCCACGTCTTCAGCGTGGCAGGCACAAAGTATATTCTCTGCTGTTTCATCGTTAATGAGGTAGTCGGATAGTCGAGGTTCAAGATTCCTATGTTGATACCCGCGACAACCTTCTCATATGAAGGTTTTTGCACTTTTTGCACGTTAGCTATACCTGACGATGTCTTGAAATCAACCGTGCAGGGCTTTTTCGCTTCTAGTTTGGGTGAATCATCACTTGAGCGCGAACGTTTGCTCACCTGCTCATGAGGGGGTTTGTTCTTGCAACTGAGATAAACTCTGCGTATGCCGCTCAAGAATTTGGTGCAAGGCGGTTTTATAAGGTACTTCGCTTTTGAGGAGACGACTCAGTCGTTTCCTGGCTGCACCATCAGCCAGTTCAGTTATTGGATCAGGAGTTGGAGGGTTGAGAAGCTCCCGCTCTTGATCTGAATTTACAGGGAGGTCAGTTGGAGTCGTAAGCTCGACCTCCATTTCCTCTGTAGACTCACTCCTGATCTAAATTTACAGGGAGGGCAGTTGGAGGCATAAGCTCGACATTCATCCCCTCTGTAGACTCAGCGTCAGAAAAGAATTTAAGTTTATTCTGTCCATAAAAGTCCCACGAGTAGCTAGGAAAAGAAGGTCAATCGCGGCAGAGCCCCGCATTACCGTGACAAGGCAATGCTACGACGAAAGGGCGTACGGTGTCTCGAAAATTCCGTAGTAACAGCTGATAGGCTCAGTGCCATTCATCCTCTCGGCACGGATACACACATCTTAGGATTGAGCCATCATTGGGATACCATTGAGTTAGGGAGTAACAGAATCACAAAGTGATTCTGTCATTCCCGTATCTAGCGGGGCTACGTGGAAGCAGGCATCCGATGGTCGGTTTGCTCAACCCCCACATCCCAAGCCAATGCACTCCCCAAGAACAGTATGCACAGTGGTTCAGGCAGGGAAAGATGAACAAGAACAGCCAACACTCTTGTGCTTCTACTAACATGGACCTCAAGTTGGACTATAAACATGAACACCTCAAATTGTAACATTGTGTGGAAGATCGAGAAAAAGCTACTATGTTCCGAGGTTCTTGGCTGATTTCTGTAGTGGAGTAATTTTCTATGTTTGTGTCATACAACCAGGATCTGCTTCATTAACCTTTCCAGCAACATCATCATCCAACTAGTTCCAGAGATAAACTAATGCCCATTATCTATAGGACAAGTCTTCACCACAAAAGTTCTCTTTGCCTTTGTCCTTGAATGTTGTTCAATGAGCTAGATTATACAATTGAACAATCACCAAATTGGAACATTTTCAAGTTTAGATTGAAAATGCTACACACTTGATGAATTTCAATGGATTTCCTTGTAGGAGAAAATGAAGTGAAACTATTTCGATGTTCTACATTATATTACCTTCTCAATAAAATTAGATACAAAAAGTCGAGATTACCTAAATTTAGAAAATGTGAGCATAATTTTATGATAGCACAATCGATCAGGGAAATTTCTTACTCCCGCAAATATCACTCTTGTCTGATTTAAAGAGTCGGTTAAATGAGACAGAGTTCGAATAAAGTAGTTTCCTGATGACAAATTAAAAACTTCGTTGAAAATCTTTATATAATAAATACTATTCAACTAGACCAGTTGTCAGCAGGAAACTGCACCAAATCGCAAAAGGAACTAAAATTCGATCAGTACATTGGCTTCAGTGGCAAGAAATCACAGCGACAAAAACTTCAACAGAGCTTCTGAAATCAATTTCGGGTTGATGGTACCATCAGCTGTGTATCGCACGCCTCTGAGTGAACCATCGTCATGACTAACCACCCCGTATTCACCAACAATGAAGCCATCAGGTGTTCGCTCTTCCACCCTGTACCTCCTGTAGTTTCTTCCTTCAACAACGTAACCCACCTTCTGGTTATCTTCCTCTTTTTTCTCAGGCTTCGACGGTACGCTAGGCTGTACACCATGTGTTCTGCCATTGGTCACAACGCTCACTGCCTCGTCCACCTCGTAGTTCTGCTCCGGTCTTCCGAAGACCTTCGGCAAATGAGCAGGAGTAGGAGATGGAGGAACGTAAGGCTTCTCCTGGGTCTCCCAGTTTTTCTCGGTTGTAGGGTTGATTTGTCCATTAGAGTTCTTTTTCCACTGTGTTACAGGGTTTCCAGACCTGGTGTTGTTAGGTTTGGCACTGTTTGAGTTGTAGATATTGGAGTAGGGACTTCCAGCACCATTGTAGTTTCTCTCGTGTCGATCATGGGGTGCAGACTTGTCAGTCTCGGCTGAAGCCTGTGGAAGAGCTTGGATAATGGAACTGTACGACACTGACCTGGCTCTAGCACCCTCACTGGGGTTATCGTGATATATTACGGTTTGGTAGGGTTGTTTGGTGTCTTTGCTTGATGCCTGGTCTATGAAACCTGCCGTGGGGTCGTACGAAGAGCGAGCTTGGTTAGGAAGCTCTCGTACGCTAGCAGGATATCCCCCGCTGAAGTCTTGAACTATATCGCTGTCTTTAGTGATTGGATCGGTCTCTTCCACGCTAAGTTCACTTTTACTCACGGCTGCTACTATACTGGGGTGCTCTTCACTAGCTACGAAACTTTGATCTGGTAACTCTGTAGTCGTCAAAGTGATAGTTTGCTGAAACGTTGTGCTATCTACGTTATGGAACTGTTCTTTATTTACTGATCTACCTACAGAAGACGACACTCTGACCGCCACTATGACGCCTTCTTCACTATCACTAGAATCACTGGAAATTAGGTTCCTATCACTAACATGTAACTGTTCTGTCGTTTGAGCAAATGAATGGGTGCTTCTCGAGGGTCGAGTGAAGATGGTAGTTGGGGTTTGCTGCGGAGTATTTTCTTCTTCAACTATTACGATTGTGGTGGGGGCTGTAGTTGAGGTGGTTTCGCTGAAAGCCCTTCTGAGTGATGATTCCATGAAGACTGATAGAAAATCTGCTCCAGCAAGAATGTCTTGATCGTTGGCACCGCGCTCCTGCCTCCTCAGCGGCAGGCCCTCGATGGCCATCTCTTTGCTGTGCATAATCTGGAAAAAACATCGATATTAGAATCGAATTTTTTTTGGCTTCATTCGGTGAATTGGATTATTTTCAATGTAGTTCAGGATTCAAGGGTCTCCTGAATGACAAAGCGATATGAAATTTTTATTTATATTGAAGCGTTTTGGATTATGAAGAATGAAGATATTCTGTAGAAAGAGGAGTAGGATTTATTCTGTGGTAGAACAATGAGGCGTACATAGTTCTTTGAGTTGACCAACATATCATTTGTGACATCTTCCACAGTTCAATTTGTACACTATATTGGATTGTATTTCTTGTGGTGTTTTTGTTTTTTGTTTCGAGAAGAAATGCTTTTCTACTGTATTTTCATTTGAAAAGGCCAATTCAATTTGTTCGGTACTGAGTAGCATTCCAAGTTTATCAGATAAATTTTCTACAAATGAAATTTTGTGTGTTTTCAGTGTTCATTTTTGATTACCCCACTTTCTCATCACATTGTTAAGTACATCTATACTTAGACGATGTACAGTTATATTTGTCTTCTCATAACACCGATACAGAAAGTATAAACACAGATTTGCACAAAACATTTCTAGGCTCGGTGAATCATGGACTGATAATCAATCCAAATAAAACTTTGGCCTCATGCATAGGGTCTAAAACTCAGTGTAACTCTAGGCTCACTCTCGATAACGCAGACATTGACTGGGTAGACAGTGCTAAAACTCTCGGCTTAACCATAGACAGCTCTTCGTCTTTCCATGAATATGTGACAAACATTTTCAAAATATCATTCTCCCAAATCGCCATACATACAAATTCAAGTATCAGTTATCAGAAGAAATGAAACTCAGGTCAGTTTAAATTCTCATTAACCCCCATATCGAGTATTGTTGTTCGGTGTAAGTATCACAATATTTTGCCGCAATGTAACAAGCAGAAGTTGCAACGTATACAAAATGCTTTCATGCGATTCGTATAATCTATACTTAGATGATGTACAGTTATATTTGTCTTCTCATAACACCGATACAGAAAGTATAAACACAGATTTGCACAAAACATTCCTATACTTGGAGAATCATGGACTGATAATCAATCCAAATAAAACTTTGGCCTTGTGCATAGGGTCTCAAAGACAAATAGTAGAAACTCAGTGTAACTTTAGGCTCACTCTCGATAACGCAGACATTGACTGGGTAGACAGTGCTAAAACTCTTGGCTTAACCATAGACAGCTCTTCGTCTTTCCATGAATATGTGACAAACATTTTCAAAGTATCATTCTCTCAAATCGCTATACATACAAATTCAAGTATCAGTTATCAGAAGAAATGAAACTTAGGTCAGTTTAAATTCTCATTAACCCCCATATCGAGTATTGTTGTTCGGTGAAAGTATCACAATATTTTGCCGCAATATAACAAGCAGAAGTTACAACGTATACAAAATGCTTTCATTATTGGGTTCACTCCTGTATATTGGGAAGAGACCCTTTTTTCTTCAATTCTTTTTCTAATAAGGCTTTCGAAATGGATTAGCGAAATATTGACACACGGTTTCGAAAAAGATGAATTCTTTGTGAAAGACTCTTTCGAATTTTCTAATTTCATCAGAACATTCCTATAGACATCTTGATTAGTATAATGAAAAAGAAATTCGAAATCATCTCAAACTTCACCATTTCACCCATAGATCTTTTCAAAGAAATTTCTGAATTCTGTATAGACTCCAGTTGTTTTTGTTACAATTTTGTTACACATTTTTTATTTTGATCATCCAACTATTCTAGATGTTCAACCATATGTATCCAAAAGAATTTTGAGCTAAATGTTACATATCCTCAAATGCGATAGTGAAATACCTAAATAATTTACTTTTTTTTTCATTCTTTTCCTTTCTGTCATTGATTGAAAAAGAGTCACCACATTATCAGAATCACAGATAAAGCTATTCGTTTTTTTCATGTTGTTTTGTGTTGGTGTTGTTGGTTGTTGCAATGTTTTTTTAATTTTTTTATTATGTATCTAATATGTTTGATGGTTTTTCAAATAGTAATATTATCAACACGGAGAAAATAAATATTACTGGACTTTTTTCCCAACACCAAGCCATTGAGGTGTTAAAATAACGGTTTGATGTAGGGAAAAACTCCAGTAATAGTCATTACTACATCAATCGTTACAAACAGTGCATCACAAGGACGAAGAAAATACTTTTTGGTGAGTAACTTAATTAATAACTCATTATTTCTTGTAGAATTGAAACGATAATAATCAACTTTTGTGGGAGGAATGATTTAGTTGCAGCTTGCAAAAATACATAATTGAAAACAGCACCCAAATTGGTACTGCCTCACTGATCTACACGAAATTTTCAGATTAAAACAAATTGAAAGGCATCCTCGTCAAATAAATTACTCAATTCTAGATTTTCTTATGCAATGCATTGTCATTCCTTATATGAACGAGTCGCTCTTGACAGCTAGAACGGAATGTTTTATGTCTATCCTTGCGTTATCCTTCACACTGAACTAGATTTAACGATTAAATGCACACTGTTGTTACTTCACATACCATTAGAGTTATACAATAAAGTCGAACCTGTTTACAAATGAAGGTTAGTAGACTTTTTTTTGTTATTTTGTTGGGCTTCACATAAGTTACTGATATCCAACACAAAAATGACAAATAGGTATATCCATAGGATATCATATGTAAGAATAATATGATACAAGGCATGTTCCATGTTTAATCTTCTTGGTAGGTACAGGATGTCCTTAGGCTTGTGGAATATGACCCCTTATATTTTCTCAACAGCCCCTGTTTTGTCGTAGCACATTGCAGGACATTGTGGGGAAGTCCTGGAATGTCGGAAATCATCCTACGCAAAATTCAACGTTGTTCTTCATTGGTCCCAGAATGACCAACGTGCTATCTGAGGTGTTGGGCTTTTAAAAACGTGATGATGTTAATTGAAAGATAGATTATTGTGACTCTAACCAAGAACGTCCAACTTTATTAGTTTAATTCTCAGAAAGTTTTATCGTCTTGAACACTAACATGGAATATCGGTTGTGAATGTTTGCATATGCATGGAATGTTTAGACAGAGGTTATAGAGAACGATTCATAAATTGTGAACCGTTTTGATGAACCTCAAATGCATTATGTGTAAGCTCTTCCACCACCCCGATTTCTCACGGAAAACATTGCCATATTTCAACCAATTCACATGGATCATCGATATATAATAATAATAATAATAATAATATTCATTTGTAGTTTCATATAAATACAATAAATATACAATCTATAAAAATGATTTAAAAAAAACTACAAATAAGGCTAGAAACAACATGTACAACATGATCTTTGTTCTAGCCTGGAAGAAAAGAAAACTAAACGAGAGAAAAAACAAAGAAAAAAGAAGATATAAAAAAGAGGATCATTAATAGGATCATTAAGTCTTTCTGGCAAGTTATTTTTTTACGAGAATATATGTTAAGATTTTTGAGTTTATTCCACAATAATTTACTATTATGGTTACCACTTTTTTCTCATTTCTTATCATGATATTGGTTTGGTTTCTCAGCATTTTATAATAGTTCCAATCCGTAATGTTCTTAGTTTTTTTGAATTTTTTAAGAGCTTTATCCCTTAGACCTGTTATCAGTTTCACATTATCAGTGAGCCACGGTTGTTGAACCTTACTTTCACTTTTTTTACTGGCGCAACGGTATCAAATATGAGAAGCATCAAATCAGTAAAATATTTAATCTTGTCATTAATATCCTGAAAAAACAAAATGTCATCAAAGAGTTATAAATTTGGTCGACTATATGAAAGAATCAAAATTTGATAGTTGAAAAATCGGGTGAGGTGTGGTACGACAATCGTAAATGGGCGAATTCACTTCCTCATTGAACGAGTACAGAACAGATTTCCTAGTTTTTCACATATAGTCAGTGGGCGTAGTTGAAGACTGGCTATAAATAAAATCATCTGAAGGAATAATTCTTTCAAGACAGTCTCAAATTACCTACATTGTAGGTTAATGGACTGACACCTATCAGAAAACAATTACTCCCCTGGCTAATACTGCGAAGGGCGTTGGATTATATCCGACAGGTGTCAGTGCAAAATTCTTCACTGAAGTTATTCCTGCATATGCATAGCAATTTCGGTAAATAAAATCATTACAATTGATGTGTTGAAATAATTTTCATTTCAAACTCCTAAACATGATTTTTTGATGCTTTCTCGGTCCCTTTATGGATAACTTCACCAAAAAGGGACCAATTTTACCATAAATAATAGCATGATTTAACTTTGTGGTATATAAAATCATTACAAATAATATGTTCAAATAATTTTCATTTTAAACCCCGGGGGCATTATTGAAACATGGAAAACATGTTAGGATATATTGAAATGAAATAGCTTTTATGCTTCTACGGTCCCTTACTAAATAACATTACCGGGATTTCAGAGTTTATAGAACTTTTCAAGACGTTTTTTTTGCTCAACCACTCCACTTCGAAGGCTATGAATAAGATGTAGGAATTTTCAATGCTCCTCTATGTTCGTTATTATCTGACGTGAACCAACAACGTTTCGTTCATTATATTCCATCATCAACTTTTTTATTACGCACTTGTGATACATGGCTGAATTTGTTACCACAGTGGCTACAAAAAACAATGGAAATAACTAAAGGTCCGTATTTGAAGAAATTGAGTTGCAGTCGTGATTTCAAATTGCCGTCGATCTCAACAGTTATCTATCGGCTTGTTTGCAGTGAAATTAATCAAAACGTGCTTTACAACAGATTGCTTTTGATATCTTAGTTTACAAGTGAGAATTGTCTCCATCGGGCATTTTTAGCAATTTTTGAACACTTCTGAGATTATGAGGGAGTCACATGATCCTCAACTTTTTCACTCTCTTCTCCAATATCCACACTATCCAAGTAAACAATTGAATTCATTATATAACGGATACTATAAATATTTATAATCTATAAGGTTATTCAATTTCGCATTCAACGATTATTAGATTGTCAATCGCTTTGTTCATGAAAATCAAAAGAGGGTGTATCTGGCATGTTCCTAGTAAGATAGAAGACGTCCTTGTATGCTGAAGAAAAAAAAATGTGCAATTTGCAACTACAATCGCTTTGAGTGGGAACTGAATAGTTGTGTCGATCATAGACGTAGATGAGGATATTTGGAATATAAAACTCACCCATGTAAAAATATCGGGGCATCTTCAGGAAAACGGTTTCCTTAAAAAAAAGCTAACGGGTCTTTCGAAAGAGACATACATATATACATATCATAAATTTGAGTTTGGTATCTGGTTTGGTGAACGATCCAGCAACACCCGTACGTCGACAAAACGCAAGATCTATCGAAAACATCGTCGCTGTCTGTGAGAGTGTGCAGGAGAATCCGGGGCAGTCGATTTCACGTCGTTTACACGAACTTGACCTTTCGCAGACCACAACTTGGCAAATTTCGCGTCGTGACTTGAGCCTGCACCTACAAAATTCAACTGACTAGATATCGACGTGTATTCGCTGAATGAGCTCTGGAGCAGTTGTAGTCCAATTAACAAGTTCAAAAACATGAAAAATAGAGATGAAGAACCTGAAAATATGAGCGATAGCTCATTCGATTCGCAATCACCTCTAGAAAAATGTTTTTGAGGGACTTTGGTGCAGGTAAAAAACTACAATTGTTATTAACAAAATAAGATTTTAAAAAATGGTTTTTAATAAAAAACCTTTCACAGCCTTCCTGAAGCATTGTAAAGACTTTATTTCTGTTACATTATTCGGCAAGTGGTTGCACATTTTACAACTATTAGAGACAATGAAATCCTTTATGACTGATGTCATTGGTATTGGCTACTCAATTGCCTTGTCACATAATAGGTGGGTGAGGATCGAAATTTGTTCAAATATTTCTTAATTGAACACACTGTTTCCAATATAAAGAGGGAAATCACTGTTAGAATTCCATGAGTGCATGGAATTAAAATATTTTGTAGCAGATAAACACTACATACACCCCAAAATGGAATTCCATATCTCAGGTGAGATTCCACCAGAGAAAAATAAACAGTCTCAGTAGCTGCGACTACTCTGACTGCATAACAACCAGACGACACTTTATTATACAAGGCATGAATATGGTCTTCAAATTTTAGTTTTCTATCGACATATTCTCCTAAAAATTTCAAGCTACTTTTGTTCTCAATGATATCATTCCCAATGGGTATATTGTCAAATTCACATCTGAAAGTTACTATGTTAGTTTTCGAAATATTTAAAGACAAACGATTTGAATCACACCAATTCTTCACTTTCATCATATCGATGGACATGATTTTAGTCAAATCATTTTCATTGTCCGATTGCCAAAAACTGGTAGTATCGTCTGCAAATAGTGTGAATTTTCCTGAGATATTTATACTTGTCAAATCGTTGAGGTAGATGAGAAACAATGTTGGCCCTAGTTTTGAACCTTGAGGCGCACCATCACGTATTTTCCTAATTTCTGAGCGTGCGATTTGCTCAAATCAGACTTTTTCTTGTTGGGTTTTCTTGAGTCAAAGATATATGCGAGTGAGTCACAGCTGAAAAGCATGTTCAGTTTGTTGGTGAGTGGCATTTGCCGATTTTCTGATATATTTCTGATCTAAACTGCTCTTGGTGGAACCAAATGTGCCAAGCCATAGGGGACAAATCTCCAACCGTTCTTTGATGCTAGAGACTATCAAAGTTGCAAGTGATACTCGTGTCTCCAATCAGGCAGATGGCTCTTTTCTGGATGCAATCCAACAGCTTCAGGGTATGCTTGGGGACAGAACTCCATACAGAACCTGTACAAATCAATACAGTGGATCAGATTGATGTAGTAGTTGTCATGGAAAGATGGGAGGCAACACTCAAAGAGGCTTGAAAGAGCTTGAAAACCAATTGAAATATCATTCATTCAATATCCTCATCTTCCTTATCTCCAATTGGAAGTTTCATGCACCGATGATTTCTGAAAGACATGAAGTTTGGAAACATACCACCAAAAAACTCTTTCTTTCAGGAAAATGTCTGCCAGAGAAGTCCATTTTATTTTCAAGGGTAGTTCCCAAAGATAATTTCAGTAATTAAAGACAGCATATGCCAACAAAATAGAAACTGGTTTTGAAACACATTTCCTTCTAGTGACATTATTCTTCTCCATGTTGGACTTTGAGATCATCCTGTAAGGCACCCAGATGTACAAAAAACAAATAAAATACGAAGTGCCCGATGGGTCGATGTTCTTTCAACAGGTTTGCACTTCATGCACTCTGGAATATTATCTGCTTTGAATGCGTGTAATCGAAACATAAATCTCTCAGTACAGTGGCGTCCAGAAGGAACTACAAAAGAAACAAGCACATAACACAATTTTCCAAATCCTACCTCAGAGCGTGTAATACCCACTTATGTATTCAGCAATGTATTTGATATTTGATAAATGTCAATGCGAAAGCTTTTATATTCACCTCACATTTTGTATTGACGCCAAGAAAATAGTTTCAAGTGCTATCTCAGTGAAACACGCCATCTGTGGAATCTACAGAAGACTTATTCCACGAACATTAAAAAATTGCCGAGAATCCCAAGGGCGTTTCCATGAGAAGCTGAGCTTTGACATTGGTTGAGCAAGATTTGTTATCTTTTTTCTTTCGCAGGTTTCACTGCAAAGCCTAGCACTACTGATAGACATACTGCCAGTTGAAACAGTTGTTCTTTTTTTGGTCAATGTCGGAGCTTGTCGCCTTGGAGAGCATTGTAAAAGAGACTTAAATTCTGGAATAGATAGAAAATCTAATCTACAGATATCAATAATGAACGGGGACCCCAAAGGATGTTCGTTGCAAAGCAGAGCCCAACAAAATTCAACATTACTTTCAGTATTTGCATTTTTCATTTCAATCCATTTAGTTGTGAGCAGGACCTGGTTCAGCTTTGATATTTGTAGACGTAGATGCCCATTCCATAGATGACATCTTCTAGAGGGGGGATTTTAGTTTTGCCTTTAGGATCACTCGACATAGCACTACTGGTGAGACTCAGAGCGAGTTCGTATAGCTTTGTATCGTTGTATCATTTTTTGGCTCCGATTCAAACATTGATGAGTTCACAGTGATCTACTCACCTGGACTAATGAGTTATTCTCGGGCAGATCATTTGCTTGTAGAGATGTTGACTTGTTCTCCGCTTTCAACATTCATACAACGATGTTCATTAGCATTTTAAAAGGTCAAAAGTTGTTTCAATGTACAATGTTATTAGTAGCGATTAGCTAATAACTTCAGATTCTCATCTTAGCTATAGCATATTCTCATGGAACCAAAACTCTTTTTGATACCATAACTACAATTCTCTCCACGAGGCACGAAGCACTCTGACCAAATTGACGTTATAGGAAGATATACTGTTCAAATAGACCATGGGTGTACAAATCTAGGAAGTGACTTCAGAGTCTCGGCTTAGGACCTTCTCTAAGATGCGCGTACATTAGGAGACTGTGTGTGAAAGAGAGAAAGATGGAGATAGAATTCTCAAGTTTCTTCCTGATTTTGACAAGCTATACGATTTTCTTCATAGTTCATAGTTCACCAGGAGTCACACCTGGGGGTCTGAGGAAATCAAGTTCAACAAATCTAATTCATAGTTTATGAACATGAACTACATGTCTCGACAACTTGGACTTTCAAAAGTAACTCTTATTTTATAATGGGCAACTTGCATGTCCTTCCTATTTTCCCTCAAATGCCAAATACACCCATCAATTTCCACAAAGATGCATGTTTACGTGCTCCCTTTTTATATTGTTTATCAACGACTTATAGGAAAAATCAAAAATTCGATATAATGCTTTGCTGACGACAGCACACTCGTCTCGTCATTCTATTTGGATTCCAGGACATCGGCTGCAGATACACTTCTTCACCGGCAGCAGGAGGTTGCACATCTTAATGAGGATCTAGAGGTGATTTCGAATTTGGGTGGAAGTAACGAAAAAGATAAATGTCTCCGAAATGGATATAAAAATGTCATGACAGACAATTTCGCTTTCTGCTTCGATAAGTTTGTTGGGTTTATTGGACACCAATATGTCGCTGGAATTGGAAAGGCTGCTTCCCAGACAACAGACAACACTCTTGTGTTGTCTGTCTTGTCTTGAATGTTTTGAATCATATTTTTTTCGAAAAACATTCTGAAGTTGGTCAACGCAGTTGAAGTATTCGAAAAATATCTGCTTTTTTCTGGCAACCCTATAAATAATTATACAGGCCTTCAGCAGGAGAATTGAAGAGACCAACTGCAGGTGGTGAGACTGCATGCTAGAGGAAGATTGGTTCACTCAACCAATAAGGGTGAAATAGTAGTGACACGGATAGGAAGGTTACCATACATCATCACTGGTACCATACATCATAATGGACGAGTTACTACATCTCCTGGATCACAATGGACACGAAGTACTGTGTAGAGCAGATAACTTAAAGTCTATCCAAATCCAAGATAGAGTGGATGTAAACATTGACATGCCCTACGCACGTGATATTGAAAATCCCAAGATTTGGCCAGGGTCGTATTCAGAACTAACATCTTGTTGATTGCAAATGCTATATCATACTTTGGAAAACTTCTTTATAATAACGAGTGAAATGCACAAGTTTTGCAGTTTAACGGAAAAATGCAGATAATATGTGTAATATAAAAAGATTTTCATTGGATTCTTCACAGCGCCCTCAAGCATTATATGAAAAGAGACGATGCATAGTCCATCTAGAAAGGCCCTAAGCAGTGTCTGTACTGGACATCTTGGAAAACAATTTTGAACAATATACTATAACGCACGCCACACAAACACGCAAACGACTGATTACAACCCTGTGCTGATATCGAACTCGTACCAAGAAGGCGAATTCACCAATGAACGCTGTCCTTTCCATCTGATACTGGACGATCACGTGAACATCACGCTTCGGTTTTGTTTTGTTTTACTCTATCTTAGATTTGGATAGACTTCAGCCATGTGCGCTATGTCCAGGGCAAATTCAATAACACTGTGCGGGGACAATGAATATAATAAGAAGGGTTGAATACAAGCTCATAGAAATTCTTCACAATATAATTGGCAGGGGGGCGTTGAATATGTGAGAATAACGCTATATCTCAGACTGACAGAAATCAGCATTTATGCTGAAAAGAAGGTAGAATGAAATTAAAGGCGGAGATCAGGGTGAGATTGAAAGCAGGCAGGATTGATAATCACGTATTCTGGCTAGCTCGAATTAATAGACATGAATGATACCAAGAAGGAATGATATTATTCAAAAGGGAATCATGAACAGATGATAGAAAGAATGTAATGACCACTTGAAACTTCAGTACATTTTGGAAAATTGGAATGAATAAACAATTCAGATGACTCTAATGCAGCAAAATAAAGGCTGGTTCTGAAACCTCACATGCCTTTACTATCACTGTGTCAGTGTGAATGGTATTATGGTAAATACATATGGCAAAACAATGTTTCTAGTTTATTGTAATATAAATAAACCTGATACACTCAATATATCCGATGATGTTGAGCGAGATAGAAGAATACCTTCTACGACACTGGACAACATTCTTGGAATGATCTGATGTTTAGGAAATGCGATGGTTCGCGTAACGCTATCCTCTGACATTTGCGAAAGAATGTATACTTTATGTAATACGAAATTTATTTCGTTCGCAGATTTTAAATATTCCTCTGAATATAGAAATGGGAACGATATATGTGTCAAGATCTGAATATGAGCATGATTTCTGGTGGATATTTCATTGAAATCGGGAGCCAATAAATCAACTGTTTCAATTCCCTGGCATTGTTGTCAAGATTTAAATTGATTTCGCTTTGTTCTTTGTTGCTGGAAAACTGCAAATATGCTTCGCATATTTCGTTTTTCTGATCTTTGCTATAAATAAATTTCCATCTTGAATACAAGAAACTATCATCACCATCTTATCTAATCCCTTAACAATGTCTTGTGTAATAGTACCTAGAGCTGAAGCCGTACTAAAACCCTGCCTGAAACCACATTGCGATGGTGATAACAGATTATTGGTATTCAAATATTCATTGATTAGTAAATGAATAACTCTTTCAAAAATTTTACTCATGGTTGGGAGTATACTGATAATTCTGAGATCAGAATAACTAGCTGGATCATTATTCTTGGGAATGAGTTTCCCCACGGCAATTTTCTACAGGTCTGGAAAATAAGAACGTTCAAAACAACAATTGATGATATGTGTGATATATTTAGTTATAAGCGGGCTACAAAGTTTCAACATTCTGACTGAAATATTATCAAGCCCTGAAGCTTGACTTTTGATATCATTCAGAAACCATCAATAGAAGCCATCACTACTATAACTATTATTATTATTATTATGTAGCAAAACGGTTACTCATTTCTAACACCTTTCACATGATTCCACATCATGCACATATGCGTGAGAAGTAATTATCCACAGTTGAGACTCGAGATTGAACTTCCTGGCAAAAAATAAAGCGAATCAAACACACCCGACTCTTTGATTAACTTATTAAACTCAATGAATGTTACTATTAATATCGATAACTCCCTCAGGCGTGTTCCTTATCTTTCTCGACTGCGATTGGTAGATAAAATGGTTATTTGCCTTCTGCCAGGCTACAAGAGATTGTTCAATAAATATTAAAATGATTTATATGACAATGCACAAAGAGATAATTTTGATCTATGGTTGGACTTAGGATCGTAAATAAGGTTCCCGTGTCAGTAGGTTCTACGTACACGCCCATTAAAAATAGGTCTTGATGTCACAAAGAGAAGCAAACAGTTATGAATTTATTTCAACTGAAGGAATGTGATCTTGAATACTGATACAACTTTTTCAATGGATCATTCCATAGGTTTGATTGAGAATTTCCCATGCCAACATTACGTTGAATTCAACGTCATGCAAATTTTGAACACAGATATTTTTCTGGGTGTGAAGCTATAGTTTTTATTGACCGCAGTAGGATGTATTGTCATTGAATCAGCCAAGATTGTATTCCTTTCCCCACACCAGAACCAGAAACCAGCTGCGAGGATTGTGATAAGATATATGTTGGTCAAACAAAACAGACTATATTAGATCGCTACAAGGAACATGTTTCCCATGTTCGGTTTCATGGACTGGAGAAATCTAGTGTTGCCCAACATGCCATAGAGAATAAGTGAGAAACGGTATGCTTAAAACAAATTGAAGATGGCCGAAATACTTAACGTATCACGAAGCGACCAAAAGACCTAAGTGATAGAATTGTATTTTCCGATTGGATGAATGGGCCGTAACTTTCCCATTTAATTTTAAGAAGGGAAATATTCGCTGACTTAAGGAAAAATGGGTCGCAGAAAATGGAACGCGAAGAGAGTGGGTTTGATGGGAAGTCGAGAGGTGTCCGTCGGTGGTTTTGGGTCATCAAAAGGTCGAATTGAGAAAAATTAATTGGAGTAGAATTTTTTTGTGGGGAGATAAAGTCAGAAACTAATAAAGTATTCGAAAGAAAGGGGCAAACGAGAGGTCAATCGCGAGTTATTCGAATAGTGTGATATTCGAGGTATGTTTGGGAGTTTGGAGAATAACCCGTTTTTTTTGTTTTTCTTGTTGGTTGCCAGTTCAACCAAGTGAAATTTAGTTTTGGTGTCTTGTGTTGAATTCAGTTAACATTAAAGGATTAGCCGCTATCTACAGCTAAACGGAGGCGACTAATGGCGAGTAGTGGTACTATGTACTATCTTTTTCAGCTACCCGCTAGGTGGCATTAGGCGTAATTAAATATTTGGAATTACCGCGTTGGTTCGAGAAAGTTCTGGTTCCAGCTAGTGTATTCTGATCACCTCGAGGTGGCAGTAATATTTGCCTATAAAAAGGCTAGTGGCGCANTGCCAAAGTGCCGCCATAATCACCACTTGTATCAATTGTTGTGACGAATTCATCATTACCCACAAGCAATGAACAACGGTACAAGATATAATTACATTTTATCGTCTGTCACTGAATCATAACAAGTACTAGCTTGTCACGACAGTACTGGGAAAGAAATGATTAGTATGCATGAGAAAAAAATGGAAGCGAATGAAACTTAATAGTGGCGCCATCAGAGAGTTCAAGGGAATACTAGCGAAACAAACATAACCTCGCCCATCCTGAGTCGCAGTAGAATGATAATTTCGGCCCACACTGAAAACGGTTTATAGGCATTAACGTGCAAAAACATAGGAAAGCTAAGTGTAGGTTTCTATAATCTGAAATCTGATACGGCGGTGTCAGACACTTTATTAACCCTTCACTGAGCGGGGAATGGGTGTGTGTTGGGGTGGAAAAATATGGTACTGAATGAGATAATATGAGGTTGTAAACAACTTTGAGTCCTTTTGTTCGAGGGAGTTGTTCTTAAGATCGTAGTCTTGCAATGTCTGCAAAAGAATAAATGGTTCGGTAATCTTAGTCAAAATTAGTTGAGTAAATCGGAATTTGAGGTACCCAGCTATGAACTCGTATTAACTTGCATTTCATCAGTTCAGACTTCCATTATCTAATATAATATAAATTGATCCGAGATCTGACTATTTATAGGTCATTCGGGTGCTTTCACCCATCCCCACTTTCCGCTTCATTGGTTTAATCGGGAGATGACCGTTTGGCGGAAGTTGTTCGTTTTTCGCTTGATAAGAGGTTTCCGTATGTTACGTATCTCTACGCTAGCTTGGCTAAATGCGTTGTTGGACAACATATACGCGTATTAACATCCTGAAAGTTGTCTCAAAACCTACTTATGATAGTGTGTACAAGACTATTAAAATATGAAGTCAGGAAAATCGTTTGTATATTTTTTGCAAACATCTAGTTTCCTATGGGTTTTATATCAAACATTTTTTATACGTTGAGTCATTTTTTAGATAGTGAAGGGAAAGTACGTGGTTAGAGCAGCAATAATACTTTCCATTTCTCATCGACCAGCACAAGTTTCCCTATGTTGCTTATCACTACGCTAGGACAACACATATGCACCTTCCTTTAAATTCCTTTCGAACCAATGTTTATTTCCGTGGACGATCTCAGCTTGGGACCCCTTAATGTTATGTTTATGAGTCCAAACATGCTTTGCTATTTTCTATTTGCTGGTTTCTCCGCGTTTAAGCAATACTAATTGAGCAATAGATAAAACCACTCATCTCACTGACTCGTGATTTGGCTGGATAATGAGGTTGCAGTTCAAGTATGGAATTTTCTCATATTGCCAGCAAGTCTGGTAGAAATGGGACTTGAAAAAATACTGTTGATTTTTCAAAATTTTTGTGGTTCTCTGACAAGCTCCAGAACTTCGGAGTTGTGGAAGATGTTTTTCAAATGTAGATACACTATGATATCCACTTGATATCATAGTGTATTATAGAACTTTAGGGAGAGTTACTGCAGATCCCCTCATACATAGTTGTCATCTCGAAATTTCATACTGGTATATTCATTTATTTTGAAACTATTTCTCAATGACTCTTGAGCGATTTCTTCCAATATGAACTGGTTCACGGTAAATTTCATTCTCCAGTACAGGACAATATCTCGTGTTCATTGAGTTTCGGTGTACAATGATATTGTACTAGACTAGATATTCAATAGTCGAATCAAATCGAAATCATTAATTTTCTTAAAATTACTGTATAAATTTCATTATATGTCTTACACCCACCCTTAGCATCATTGGGTATTCTTGTTCAATACTGTTATTAATAGTTCCGTATATTTTGGAAATATCGTTTACATAATATTTCAAAAGGATATTCTAGTTCACTCTTCTATCCAGAATCGAAATAACTGGAAACCAATCGACTGTATCAAACGTACTGTCGCTACTGAATGTCAAACCCAACACGAACAAAAAATATTGTACTCTGCCAAGAAACGATATGAGGAGAATTTCATTAAACGAATTCTATCTTCAAATTCAAATAAAACAGAAGTTTGTTTGAGATATTATGGAAATCTTCAATCTTTCGCATCTAAAATGTCAAATTTTTCATGACTGGCAAATAAATCGGGCTTAATTTAACCGATGGCATGGGTTATGTTGGCTTTGAGGATCACTGTGGCTTGTGATTTAATTGCATACACTTGCGATTTGAGAAAACTCCACAAGAAAAAGTCTAACGGGATCAAATTGCTTGATCTCGGTGGTCAGTTTATATCACCCTCCAATGAGACGACCATGTCCTAATTGCTTGTGCAGAATATCCAATGTGACATAAGCTACATGGTACGTAGCGCTATTCTGTTGAAAGCACATGTCGTTGGTGTTCAGATCATCCAAATGAGGTCAAAACCAATCCAATGTGGTCTTGATTTCAAACAGGTTGGAGCCTGGCTCCCTTACCCTTAGGACTGATGCTCGTTCAGAAGGACAATCGGGGCATAACAGATCATGGGTGGAGGCATGAATGTCATCAGTACCGCCCTTCACGGTGAAACTCCTGCCTGGCTGGGGTGAAGATGATTGTTCATCTGTTAACGGGGCACATGAGAGCCTCATTCGGCCTTCTATATCGGGAGGGGCTATCTACAGCATAATCTATAGCTTCCCTAACTAACGGATTATCGTGGGTTTCTGCAAAGACTTGCCGATTCCTCGACTGAATGCACTGCGAATGGCTTCATTCCGTACGAAACACGGAGCGTTCACAATCATCCGTATCAATCTCTAAATATTAGGCGGAGCCGCTTGTCCCTGAAGCATACATGATGACAGGCTTAACATCGTTTTGTAGATCGTTATTTTGTTTTCTAAGCTTAATTTGGATCGTCTATTAATCAGAGGGCTTTTGATCCGACCCTCGATCTTTGCCTTCACGGTTGTGATATGCGGGTTCCAGGTGAGCCTACGGTCTATTACAAAACCGAAGTACTTTACCCGCGCTTGCCAGTCGACCTCTAAGGTCAAAAGAAGTTGGTAATTATCGACTTATCGCGCTCGCCGTTGACAGTGAGGGCCTGGCCAACGTCGTTCTCAAAAGAATATGGCCCAACGACGCCGCCAGCTCAAAAGCCACACCAAACAGTGACTTTTTCGGAATGCATTGGACGCTCTTGGATCTCACGTGAATTGGTATCGTCCCAAATTCGACAATTTTGTTTGTTCACGTACTAATTCATCCAGAAATGGGCCTCATAGCTGAGGATGATTTTTCGATTAAAATTTGTGTCAGTTTCCAATTTCTCCGGAGCAGGCCCAAGTCACGGCGCAAAATTCGCCAAGGTGTGGTCTGCGGAAGGCCGAGTTCTTACGAAATCGACTGCTTCGGATTCTCCTGCACATTTTCACAGACAGCAGCGATGTATTCACTAGATATTGCGTTTCGTCGACGTATGGGTGTTGATCGATCCTTTACTGATCCAGTGGACTCAAATTCATCCAGCACATTGCGATCAATCCTCGCGGAAGAACGATTATGGTAACCGTAAAATGGACTAGGCGCGCGGTACGTTGCCCAACCAAAACATCATAGAGATTTGACAGACAAGATGGCGGTTATCAATTGTAACATTTTGGAGGTTCCTTTTGGAACCTTCTCAACAGATCGGTACAAAAGGGTTTCAGAACTAGATAACATTTCTATGTTTATATTGGACAGAAATCGTTATACATTGGGAAAAACAATTTTGAAACGAATGAATACATAACTCGTTACTAGTCAACTCGCAGACATACTATGGTCTGTATGGTGTATGGTGCAGAAAGAGTGGGGAACAAAAGGATAGCAAGGATACAAAGGATGATTGAGGAAAGGAGAGAGAGGGGAGTACGTACCCAAATCAATCGCCTCTGGGGAGTGTGACTGTCATCTTGGTCAGGGCTGGGCACAAGTCTGGAAAGTGTATAGGAATCCGGCATATGATATGAGCTTATATTGTGAGGGATTAAGGGGAATATGGGTTGGGAGAGAAATTAGATTAATTTATATTTTTGGATCATGTTTGTTAGAAGAATTGTTTTAGTTTATTTATCTGGACATAGTTAAGTTAGCGTTATTGTAATTAGGAATTTCACATTGTTTAGTAAGAATTATATTTTGTAAAATGTTTTTTTGCAAATAAAGAGATGGGTCTTCTACCCCGCTGATTCGTCCCGGTGCATTGACATCGTTCTGCGGCGATGATGCAGTGGGGGGGGAGTCGGAGGAGTAGGGGTTCCTTTGATAGTGGTGGCGCTAGATAGAGGGAAGATGCCAGGCTAGGGCAACGATGGCAAAGGCATTATTTATGTATGGTGTGGTTTCTTTGATATCGGATGGGAATCAACAACCGACCTGCCACATAACTCATTTGCGATTCGCAAAAAAATTGTTACGATGATAGAATAGCCATGTTGTCAAGTTTTGAGGTTTGCTTGGGGGGTAATTTGTGTACATGCATATTCATTTTCATTGACGACAAATATTTTGTTTTGTATTGCAAACGCAGGTATTTAATTCAACATCAGTGTTCTACAGGGTGTTGTGCAGATTGAAAAGTTGAAGTGGAACCTCTATAGTACAATAAATCCAAAACAAGATATGAAAAGGCTTTCTCCACACCGTAACAATATCATCAGAAGCAAAAGCATCATCAGAAGATAGATTTGGAATATAACAGAGCGAAATATTCGTGCCTCAACCATCCAGATAATATATAGGTCACTATGTGTGTATACATTTTTTACTATATGCGTAGAAATTGTCAACTCTTGTGGTATGAATAGACTGAAGAGCCATAGCGAAAGAAAAATACATTTCAAAAAACTATGTTTCAAAGTTACTGTCAGTCATACCTTTCGTACCTACCTCTTCGTATTGTTCATTGAAAAATCAGAACCAAAAATACAGTTTATTTGCCAAAGAAAGACTTTGTTAAACAATTTGTTTTTTCTTAATCTTCCCGATTCATTACCTGCAATGCTAGTGTGAATGATAAATGGGCCTCTTAGAAACTGAATTCGCAATTAGTACACTTCTGTGCCGACGGTTTTGTTATGAATATTGATGAGGGAATGCGTTCCAAACGAGATTGAGGCGTTGACAACTTCTTAATTATACAGAATGGAGCAAAACGATTGGATAGTGTTTCAATAACGATTCGAGATGGAAAAGAATGTGAACTGGATCTGCAAAAGCACAGTTTAAGAATATATCATCATTTGATTACAATAACAAGGTGTGGTACTTCCTTTTACAATTCAAAGTGGCCAGATATGATGTTTTTTCATCTATAATATATTAAATCCTTACCTTGGGGATTTTAATCTTTTGATGAGTGCGATGAAGGTGGTTCTCGTATGTTCTAGATGAGATGAATATGAATATTTAAATAATACCTATGATTCTACATACCAAATACTCAATCAGCTACAGGATTTTGTAGCATATTTGTTAAAGTCATTGTTAAGGGCAACAGAGTATGAGCTTCAGAATCAGATTTCCACAAATGTTTCAAAAAATCGGTCTGGATATAGTGAACGAAGTCTGGATATAGTCATTATTTTGCATCACATTCCAAATAAACCCACAATCTGCAATATGTTGAAATTTGTTTTTATTAACAATTTCCTCGAATTTTTTTTTTTAACTATACTCAATGATAGATCATGGTGCTACTAATCAGTACGATATTGATACACTGGGTACTGAGATTTATTTAGGAAAATTCCCAGGTTCATGACTTGGAAACAGCGGAATACATACCAAAAATTGCAGGGGTATGAATTTTTGTTTTTTCAAAAGGTTGAATGTTACGTTATCGTTCATCACTAAGAAAATAACCATTTGGCAACTTACAGAATATGCCAAAATTTTTGGGTACTAGAATTTAGAACAGATGATGTACAAAGTTCTTGCTATGTAATTGTTTGTAGTAAATCTTGTCCACGTTAGATTTCAACTCTTCCTTCAATTTCCCGTCTTTTGTGTTTCGGGTCAAAAAGTATCAGCTGAGATTTTTTAGAATTCAATTTCAGGTTATGGGCTATACATAGATCCAGTAACTATAAATTATTTTTGATTTGGGTATTTCAGTCAATATCTGCGGGCTATGGAAACACTATAACATTTT
>NW_019290778.1:67196-109343 GCF_000500325.1 Leptinotarsa decemlineata
AGAGAAACACCATAGAATATTAACTTCTTCGAAATTACCAATAAAAACTTGGCTGAATCACGATCCCATTTATTCTGATAATAACTGAAGTTATCCCAATTGCAGATGTAAAAACTAAAAGCTTTCCTTGATACAATCAAATTTATGATCTCTTCGTTTGTGATGCATTAATTATTGCATTACATTTATAATTTCTGTCTTGATATGACCTTGTCTTAATTCAATTGCACGGGTTACATTAGTAGCTCTTTAAAACATTACAGAAAAATTCAATGAAATAAATTCAGATCCACTTCAAAATGCCAGTGATTGACTGACGTGAAATAGCTTATTTCCAACTAATTCATATTCCATGGAATTATACCTTAAACTTGAAGACCCATTAATAACATTCTTGTATGCTTAAAATACGATTATGGCAAAGGATGCATGATATATTTTTAGATGTGTCTGTGTGTTTATATTGAAGATTATCAGTTCAACTGGAAAAACTATTTTCTCAAAACCAGGAAAAGTTCAACATCAATCGGAAATCAATTCATCAAAAAGTTTATCTACTTTTGCGAAGTGTCAAAATCATGTACTATTTTTACACGCAATAACTGGCTGTGATACGACATCTGCATTTTACAGGAGGGATGAAATAACAGTTTTCAAAATGTTTGAAAAACAAAATTCAGCTCAATTTGCTGAAGTTTTTAAAAATAGGAATTCAACTCGACAAGGAATTATCACTAACGGCATTCGCTTTCTTCTTTCTATGTACGGAGCTCCTAAAAAACTTAGCTTAGATAAGTTTAGATATGCATGTTTCGTTTAAAATACCAAAGTAAAAACCAAGTACAATTACTTTGTCTTTCTCCAACCTCAGTTGCTGCTCATCAACATCTTTTTCAGGTATATTACAAAGTTCAAGTGTGGCTTGCTGGGGTTGGAAGTTGGTCAACAATTCATTAAAACCAGTCCAAACTTTCCTTCCACTTGCGCCGGAAAAACTGTTAAACACAATTTTTTGCAACTGCAAAAAGGAGTGCAGTGATAAACGTGGTTGCAGAAAAGCCGGGCTGTTTTATTCTCCGGCAGGTAGACATTGTCAAAACCAGTCGTGCTCTAATTTGAATCACCAATAGTAGAGGATCCGTTTGATTCCAAGGAGGCGATATGCGATACATCGCTATTAATGCATCAGTTTAGATGAACTCAGGATGAAGATGGAGAAGAACAAGACGAACCAGAACAAGAAGATCAAGAAGAAGAACAAGAAGAAGAATTTAAAAGTTACGACTCGGACCATTAAATTCCACTACTTTTTTTCAACTTAAATTGCTTTTATCTTTTTAATCTNCATAGGACTCCTGTCATTCAATTACTTTCAAAATATTCTTGAAAAAATCTAGAGTCATGACGCCATTTTACAAAAGTAAATTTTATGCAGAGATATATATTGGAAGTATGGCCTTTTTGCATATCATTAATAAAACAGCAATTTTTCATCGGCCTCATACATATTCATGACAGTGGCCTTGGAAGCATGCTCATGATTTACGTTCCTTATCACTTAATTAAAAACAACTGAATTGCGTGCCAAACAGGTTGCACAAATCATCTCCTATTATGAAAATACACTCTGAGCACCAGAATAAATCATTATTTCAGATAGTAATACTATTTCCCATAAAAATAATTTTATGATCTAAAGACTAAATGAAACTGATGTTACATGAAGAACACAAACAATTTTTGAAAGTCTCAACAATCATGTATTGCTAGATATTGACATCCAGAAATCTTTTCAATATAATCGATCATTATCTACTGTTCGTCAAGCCCAAAGCAATTGGATCATCTGATTCTGTGGTTGGACTCAAGGATCCTTATTTACAGTGTGGTGAATATGGAATTCATATTTGCGACCATTAACACTCTGGTATTCCCCAAGGATGAAATATGGCCTCCTTTTTTTGTTCCATATATTCATGAATTGCATTTTATGTACCTTCTATTTTCCGATGATCTATTCAGCTTGACCTGAGCAATAGTATTGTCTCAATCTGAATATTTACAAATGTTATGTTGTTTTCTGGAAACTATAATGTAATAACTTGTGTGACATCAAAGATTCAGGATGCATATTTACAGTAACTTCGCCTTCAATGAACAACTAGCAGAACTGTTACGGTTGAGATGATGTTGCTTGCTTACTATGTGCTGAACTGCTTCTATTACCTCTATCATAGATGGTTTGGAAAAACCTCATCTTACAACCACTGAATGCAAACTGGAAAATGCACTGCCTATTTGGTGACTACTTCTCCAAATGCAATTTACAGCATAAACCATGTTGCAAGGAAATGTTTGAAGTACTACTACCACAAGCTTTTCTTGAACTGTTTAATTTTGAATTTATGTATAATGGACTTTACTTGATAGCCCTAACTACAGCTTAGCTCTCTTCATTTTCTGGAAAGGCTTAATGTCCCAATACCTGATATCTGTAGAGTATGCAGGGTGAGTATAGCCCAACATCACTTAGGCCACATGTGACCCATTGTACATCCTCCCGAGGAGTTTTCCTCCTAGGTCATCGTCCATCTTGTCCTTTCCAGGTAGGTGGACAGGTCACTAGGAGACATATATAGCATATAGCATATATATAGCATATATAGCAAAAAGGAAATGAAGAAGAAAATTCAAGGAGTACAAGAGCTGGGGAGACAGATGGCCACTCGTCTTTTTACACCAATTTACCTGTCCAATGAAAGCAAAGGAAAAATGAAGTACTAAAAATCATGGTTGGGTTATTGAAACAGTTCCACTTCGGAAGGCAACCCAACAGAGCATCGCCTTGTTTCAATGCAACTGTAATCGTCTAGAAGTATCATGTTGACTTCTCGAAAAAAATTGTAATGTTGTCAAAAGATTCAGGTATTTCAGAAGAAGATAAAAATGACTATCCTTCTTCTTGGTAGAGTTTTATTTAATTGGTTAACTACCAGTACACGTGTAAAAATGGGTCCTCTAACTCTGTTCTTTCCTCGAACTGGTTTATTACGTTACGTTACGTTTATGTCGTTACGGAAAACACAATATTGTCGTTATTTGGTATTTATATACACTTCATTTCATATATTTGTCTGGGANATAAAACTTTCAAATCTCAGAATAATTCGAGGACACGAAACCGTCACACTTTCATTATTCCAAAACACTCGACAGCCTGCTATTCTCATAGTTTTATTAACAACTCTATCAAACAATATAACGCTCTGCCCAGTGAATTTAGACACCACTCCATATATAGTTTCAAGAAAAAGAAAACATATCTGAGGTCTTCCGGATAGATGATATATTCATCATATGCCTTGCTCATATAGTTTTCCCTTTGTCCCACTTTTGTGTATGTTTTGTTATATATTTTACCCTATTTAAGCAAAATAGATTTTCAATATTCACTTTGAAATTCAAAGCCTTTGTTTTTTTTCTTAGTTTTACAAAGATTCATGAACTACTCACTTATCAATGTATACTAGGTAATTATTTTTATATTTCTATATAATGCATGCTATCCTCTAAGGTTAAGTAGTAAAACAGCCTCAGCGGAACTTAGCCCTTTCATCGATTTTTGTATCTACTTCTTCTTTATGAACAATGTATGTCAATGAATAAAGCCCATTTGTTATTATTATTTTTATATTCTCCATTTTCATAAGTTCACCGAAAACGTTCGCTATTGATGGTTGCCAGACAAACACTAAACAACGCAGCGTTTTCAAACTTGAAACATATACTTTAAAGATTGTGTACTTTGTATTACAGTAATATTTTTCAAACAACTACTGCCATCTCTAGGTCAGGCCGTGCACTTTTGGGATCACTCTGGCAGATTAGTTGCTTGTCGAGACTTTCTTTCTCCTTACAGAAAATAAATACATGATCAATTAGGATTTCAGCGATTCCTCTTTTCGTAGATTGGAGCTAGTTGGATGAGTGATTCAGAAACAGCCACATGTGTTCCCTTATAAAATTTGACCAATATCATTAATTTACTGGCTCACTTTGCTTACTATGACTGTTGAGTCTTGGCTCAAAACTGATGCTCCGAGAAACTCTGTCGTAATTCACTCAGCAACAAAAAATTTTTCGAAATGTTCATAATATTAAGCTGATTATATACCTTCCGTTTATTGTTCTCTGCAGAATAATTCATAGCTACTTTCAGTACCTTCTCAGTTTATCAGTGGACACCACGGCAATGTTTATAACAAAATCTAATAAATCGAAGTAACAATGGAGATCACCAACTGCAACACTGTTTTTTTTAAGGTTAGTTTGCTGTCAATTCCTTCAAATTCGCTGCTGTTGTGTGAAAACCGCCGCCTATGACGTAAACTAGAGCAGACCAGGCGACCTTGCCACGCCGTACGACTTCCGCAGCGAGGGAGTGCGCCCACCGTGTCATGTGCCACTGTCGTGGTCGACATACGAACGACCTGTAATTAGCGGTGTTGCCAGAGCGCTCGTACTTACCCGAAATATGCTAATTTCGAAATAGTATCGACTGAATAATGCAGAGGTCACGAAGGTTAGGAAACAAGAGCCTCATTCGGCCTTCTATATCGGGAGGGGCTATCTACAGCATAATCTATAGCTTCCCTAACTAACGGATTATCGTGGGTTTCTGCAAAGACTCGCCGATTTCTCTACTGAATGGACTGCGAATGGCTTCATTCCGTACGAAACACGGAGCGTTCACAATCATCCGTATCAATTTCTCCAGAATGGAAATATTAGGCGGAGCCGCTTGTCCCCAGACGCCTGAGCATACATGATGACAGGCTTGAACATCGTTTTTGTAGATCGTTATTTTGTTTTCTAGGCTTAATTTGGATCGTCTATTGTTCAGAGAGCTTTTGATCCGACCCTCGATCTTTGCCTTCACGGTTGTGATATGCGGGTTCCAGATGAGCCTACGGTCTATTAGAAAACCGAGGTACTTTACCCGCGCTTGCCAGTCAACCTATAAGGTCAAAAGAACTTGGTAATCATCGACTTATCGTGCTCGCCGTTGACGCTCTTGGATATCATGTGAGTTGGTATCGTCCCAAATTCGACAATTTTGTTTGTTCACGTACTAATTCATCCAGAAATGGGCCTCATCTTTTGTACGGTTGCAGGCTCAAGTTACGACGCAAAATTCGCCAAGGTGTGGTCTGCGGAAGGCCGAGTTCTTATGAAATCGACTGCTTCGGATTCTCCTGCACATTTTCACAGACAGCGGCGATGTATTCACTAAATATTGCGTTTCGTCGACGTACGGGTGTTGGTCGATCCTTTACTGAACCAGTGGACTCAAATTCATCCAGCACATTGCGATCAATCCTCGCGGAAGAACGATTATGGTAACCGTAAAATGGACGAGGCGCGCGGTACGTTGCCCAACCAGAACATCATAGTGATTTGACAGACAAGATGGCGGTTATCAATTGTAAAATTTTGGAGGTTCCTTTTGGAACCTTCTCACCAGATCGGTACAAAAGGGGTGCAAAACTAGGTAACATTTCTCTGTTCATATTGGACAGAAATCGTTATACATTGGGAAAAACAATTTTGAAACGAATGAATACATAACTCGTTACTAGTCAACTCGCAGGCATACTATGGTCTGTACGGTGTATGGTGCAGAAAGAGTGGGGAACAAAAGGATAGCAAGGATACAAAGGATGATTGAGGAAAGGAGAGAGAGGGGAGTACGTACCCAAATCATATGGAGGAGGGGGCACTATACCGGTAATATGGGTAACGTGAAGGCTCATGAAGAGGCCCACATGGGCAAGAACAAGGAGCAGGTCACGCTGCATGTTAGGCAAGCATATAGCAAATTGGAGGAGAAAAAGCGTGTAAAAGAGAACATCAAGAGGGAATGGCAAAGAGAATGGGAGAGGGGTGCGGCTGGGCGATTCTGTAGAACAGTCGGGAACGAATCATTGGAGCTGTCGCGAAAGGCGATCCAGCTTCTCACGGGGCATGGGAATTTTCCGGGGTACCTGGCGCGATTTAGACTGGGCCCGGAGGTTCCCTGCCCGTGTGGGTATGGTATGGGGAGTATGTGGGTATGGGGTATGGGGAGCCGGAAGCGGCAGAGCACGAGATCGATAGATGTTTGATAGGGGATAGGATTGGATGGAGAGAGTGGAAGGAAAGAATGGAGAGGGTGAATGGCGAAATGAGTCTAAGGGATGAAAATGGGAAAAAGAATGATTGGATACGATTTGCGAATGAATGGGCAGACAGTGTGGTGAGGGACGAAAGGGAATGATTTGGGCGAGTTACACGCTCATTGAAGAAAAGAGGAAAGCTCGCCTCTGGGGAGTGTGACTGTCATCTTGGTCAGGGCTGGGCACAAGTCTGGAAAGTGTATAGGAATCCGGCATATGATATGAGCTTATATTGTGAGGGATTAAGGGGAATATGGGTTGGGAGAGAAATTAGATTAATTTATATTTTTGGATCATGTTTGTTAGAAGAATTGTTTTAGTTTATTTATCTGGACATAGTTAAGTTAGCGTTATTGTAATTAGGAATTTCACATTGTTTAGTAAGAATTATATATTGNTATTATTATTATTATTATAAAATTTGCTCCACGAACTGACCATAATTTCAACAAGAAACATTCAGTTAATGAATGTATAATGTTTTGAAATTCAGAATTGAAGTTACTTTTTGGAATACATAATTAATGTCTTCTCTCACACCATTCTGGAACCATAACATTCTCGTCCTTGTTGAAGCAGAAAAATCTCAAGATATATTGCGTTATGCATTACCCGGCCTCGCAACTTCTTCGAAATTACCAATAAAAACTTGGCTGAATCACGATCCCATTTATTCTGATAATAACTGAAGTTATCCCAATTGCAGATGTAAAAACTAAAAGCTTTCCTTGATACAATTAAATTTATGATCTCTTCGTTTGTGATGCATTAATTATTGCATTACATTTATAATTTCTGTCTTGATATGACCTTGTCTCAATTCAATTGCACGGGTTACATTGGTGGCTCTTTAAAACATTACAGAAAAATTCAATGAAATAAATTCAGATCCACTTCAAAATGCCAGTGATTGACTGACGTGAAATTATACCTTAAACTTGAAGACCCATTAATAACATTCTTGTATGCTTGAAATACGATTATGGCAAAGGATGCATAATATATTTTTAGATGTGTGTGTGTTTATATTGAAGATTATCAGTTCAACTGGAAAAACTATTTTCTTAAAACCAGGAAAAGTTCAACATCAATCGGAAGTCAATTCATCAAAAAGTTCATCTACTTTTGCGAAGTGTCAAAATCATGTACTATTTTTGCACGCAATAACTGGCTGTGATACGACATCTGCATTTTACAGGAGGAATGAAATAACAGTTTTCAAAATGTTTGAAAAACAAAATTCAGTTCAATTTGCTGAAGAATTAAAAAATAGTAATTCAACTCGACAAGGAATTATCACTAATGGCATTCGCTTTCTTCTTTCTATGTACGGAGCTCCTAAAAAACTATCTGCTTAGATAAGTATAGATATGCATGTTTCGTTTAAAATACCAAAGTAAAAACCAAGTACAATTATCTTGTCTTTCTTCAACCTCAGTTGCTGCTCATCAACATCTTTTTCAGGTATATTACAAAGTTCAAATGTGTCTTGCTGGGGTTGGAAGTTGGTCAACAATTCATTGAAACCAGTCCAAACTTTCCTTCCACTTGCGCCGGAAAAACTGTTAAACACAATTTTTCGCAACTGCAAAAAGGAGTGCAGTGCTAAACGTGGTTGCAGAAAAGCCGGGCTGTTTTATTCTCCGGCAGGTAGACATTGTCAAAACCAGTCGTGCTCTAATATGAATCACCAACAGTAGAGGATCCGTTTGATTCCAAGGAGGCGATATGCGATACATCGCTATTAACGCATCAGTTTACATGTACTCAGGATGAAGATGGAGAAGAACAAGACAAACCAGAACAAGAAGATCAAGAAGAAGAACAAGAAGAAGAATTTAAAAATAACGACTCGGACCATTAAATTTCACTACTTTTTTCAACTTAAATTGCTTTTATCTTTTTAAGCTCTGCTGCAGCCATATCAAGATGATGATACTCATCTAGAACAAATAAATTCTGATCTCTTGGAAACTATTGCCAAAATACGACTTGAGCTTGAGATGTTATACGAATGTCCTTCTAATGATTTCTTGATCTTCTCTCCCACGTTTGTAATTTTTTTGATCAAACAGTGAATGTGAGTATTATCCGCTATCGAATACGAGAAACTGGTCGATAAGTCGACAAGTGAAGCCAAAACGATGGAAGACGTATCATTAAGTTGTCTTGGACAATGCAGACAGAAGACATAAACATACAGATAACTTACGATATGTGTCAAAGTGGGGTAGCTAAGAGCCATAAATGAATTCTGAAGAACCAAATGTTTAAGATTACAGTAATTCGCAGATTCGCATTGGTGCAATTTTTTATGGCCACCCAATTATGGACGGTTTGTTGAATCAATGGAGTGTCATTTTACAACCTGAAAATTGTGGGTCGGTTGTTATATAGGATTTTAATTTAAATTTGTAGCCTCATAAATAATGTTGTACGTGTATTAAACTCAGGAATCATCTAAAATGCAGGTAAAATGAAATAGTAATGAAATTGTTAACCTGAGCCCTGTTGGTTGATTGAAATCAGAATAAGTAGCAGGTCAGTTTACTAGAGTGGTTTGACAAGTTCGCGGACTAACAAAGGTACAGCACAAATTTAAATTTTTTTCTGTCATATAGTATTATTTAAGCACACTATACACTTTTCTCAGATCACCCTCGTGACCAAAGCAAACCCTCGACAAGACAAGTCTAGGCATATGGTCAATGGCTTCAGGAGCCTAGGCCATATTCACTATCTGTAAAGTAGGGAGGGTGAGTGTGATCCCACAGCACTTAGGCCACATGTGACCCATTGTACACTCTCTCGAGGAGTTGTCCTCCTGAGTCATCGTCCATCCTGTCCTTTCCAGGAAGGTGGTCAGGTCACTGGTCATATCGGCAATGCGATTACCTTTATTCCTGTCGTGCCCTTTAAACCACCTCAGGATAATGTTATTATCTACCGAGGCTTTGGCTAACACATGGTAACACGTTGTCTGTTCAAGGTTGTGGGGCTTCTTTGCTGTCAGTGCAGATTGTTATGTTTCTGCCAGAAATTCCTTTCCTGGTTATTTCTTTTGTGACGATTGAAATACCAGCGAGTTCTGTTTGGACCACGCTGGTATTTTTTTCCATTTCCCACTTAATCTTAAGGCTTAGTGATCTGGAGTACACTCCACATACTGAGCCTTCTTTGGTTTTTGAGCCGTTTATATATATGCGTATTGCATTTGTATCATCTGACTCTGTGCACTGCATTTTGCACTGATTGCCTACCATATTTACTAATTGTGACAGTTATAACAGTGTAAAAGATCACTGTCACAATGAACAAATCTTTAAAGAAATGATGACAGAAAGAACCAAATATATTCTTGTTTCAATGTCGGTTTCAACGTAGTTAGAATAAGGCAATACACTGTCTAAAAACTCTACATAGGACTCCTGTCATTCAATTACTTTCAAAATATTCTTGAAAAAATCTAGAGTCATGACGCCATTTTACAAAAGTAAATTTTATGCAGAGATATATATTGGAAGTATGGCCTTTTTGCATATCATTAATAAAACAGCAATTTTTCATCGGCCTCATACATATTCATGACAGTGGCCTTGGAAGCATGCTCATGATTTACGTTCCTTATCACTTAATTAAAAACAACTGAATTGCGTGCCAAACAGGTTGCACAAATCATCTCCTATTATGAAAATACACTCTGAGCACCAGAATAAATCATTATTCCAGATAGTGATACTATTTCCCATAAAAATAATTTTATGTTCCAAAGACAAAATGAAACTGATGTTACATGAAGAACACAAACAATTTTTGAAAGTCTCAACAATCATGTGTTGGTAGATATAGACATCCAGAAATCCTTTCAATATAATCGATCATTATCTACTGTTCGTCAAGCCCAAAGCAATTGGATCATCTGATTCTGTGGTTGGACTCAAGGATTCTTATTCACTTGATGAGATACAGTGTGGTGAATATGGAATTCATATTTGCGACCATTAACACTCTGGTATTCCCCAAGGATGAAATATGGCCTCCTTTTTTTGTTCCATATATTCATGAATTGCATTTTATGTACCTTCTATTTTCCGATGATCTATTCAGCTTGACCTGAGCAATAGTATTGTCTCAATCTGAATATTTACAAATGTGTTGTTTTCTGGAAACTACAATGTAATAACTTGTGTGACATCAAATATTCAGGATGCATATTTAACAGTAACTTCGCCTTCAATGAACAACTAGCAAAACTGTTACGGTTGAGATGATGTTGCTTGCTTACTATGTGCTGAACTGCTTCTATTACCTCTATTATAGATAGTTTGGAAAAACCTCATCTTACAACCACTGAATGCAAACTGGAAAATGCACTGCCTATTTGGTGACTACTTTTCCAAATGCAATTTACAGCATAAACCATGTTGCAAGGAAATTTTTGAAGTACTACTACCACAAGCTTTACTTGAACTCTTTCAATTTTGAATTGATGTATAATGCATTTTACTTGATGGCTCTAACTACAGCTTGGCTCTCTTCGTTTTCTGGAAAGGCTTAAAGTTTCAATACCTGACATCTGTAGAGTAGGCAGGGTGAGTGTAGGCCCACATCACTTAGGCCACATGTGACCCATTGTACATCCTCCCGAAGAGTTTTCCTCCTAGGTCATCGTCCATCTTGTCCTTTCCAGGTAGGTGGACAGGTCACTAGGAGACATATCCTTTATATTGGCAGGTGTAGGCCAAGACTCGCCGAACACACACTCTCTTATTGACGATAACTCCGGACACTGGCATAGGACATGCCTGACAGTCTCATCTTCCTGTTCACACATCCGGCATAGAGGTGTGCCTACTAGCACCATATTATGGAGGTGTTTCCTTAGTTGACAGTGGCCAGTCAAAAATCCTACTATTGAGCATAGATTTCTCCTTGTCATCGCCAGATATTTCTTCGACGCCAGCTTCCCAGGGTCACCTCGAAGGGTCTACCCTCGAAGGGTAGACCCATTAACGGCAACCTCCTCAACGTACAGGCCCAGAGGGGTCAGACCTATAATCCCAGCAGTCAAATCAATATGTTCAATAGATCATCAACTCTGATTGGTGGGTGGATAATGAGTAAACTCAAAAAAAAGAAGATGAAGAAGAAAATTCAAGGAGTACAAGAGCTGGGGAGACAGATGGCCACTCGTCTTTTTCATCCACCAATTTACCTGTCCAATGAAAGCAAAGGAAAAATGAAGTACTAAAAATCATGGTTGGGTTATTGAAACAGTTCCACTTCGGAAGGCAACCCAACAGAGCATCGCCTTGTTTCAATGCAACTGTAATCGTCTAGAAGTATCATGTTGACTTCTCGAAAAAAATTGTAATGTTGTCAAAAGATTCAGGTATTTCAGAAGAAGATAAAAATGACTATCCTTCTTCTTGGTAGAGTTTTATTTAATTGGTTAACTACCAGTACACGTGTAAAAATGGGTCCTCTAACTCTGTTCTTTCCTCGAACTGGTTTATTACGTTACGTTACGTTTATGTCGTTACGGAAAACACAATATTGTCGTTATTTGGTATTTATATACACTTCATTTCATATATTTGTCTGGGAAAGTTAATTAAAATAACACGTCATACTTCAAGTCTGAATGTAAACAAGTATCTTCTTTCTAACAATTCCATTTCCCACAATAAATAATTAATATACGATTCTCAATAATAGTATATCACGTTGCGATAAAAATATACCAGAGACTGTTTTAATTCGAATGTCACAATAACAGAATTGCAATGGTAATTAAAAGATAAGTTGAAAGGTTTAATAGGTGTGCCTTTCGATACGTCTACATAATCCTGTTTGGTGAGAAATATTAGAGCTTTGATAGGATTAATTCATTACTTATTATGTATTCAACTGGCTAATCTATTGTTTGCTCCAAATCGAATGATTATCATGCAATATGCTTACTGAGTAACATATAATTCCGCCAATTCAATTGTCAATTAAGTATATCTGCACTACACTACACCCTCCGCAGCCGAAAAAATTCTTCTTTCCCTTCAAGCAACTATTATTTTTCATGAGGATGGTTTGCCTGACTTTTGAGCGGGTTCGAATATTGTACCTTGACTAAATTAGTGTTATTATTTTCGACAGTTCTCTAATGTAATATCCCTGATGTGATATCTGGCTAATATCTATTCTATCAGCACTCAGAAGCTATCATTCTTCTGATGAACCTTCCGGATTAACTTCCGACATCACTTCTTCATCGTTGGAAAATCTCTGACCACAAAAATAGGACTCAGTCAGTATGTCTGGATGATAAGTGTTCTAGTGCTTTACCTGTTGACGATGGAGTACCTCAGGGCTCTATCCTTGGCCCCATTCTGTTCTGTTTATATATATCTGACTAATTGATCATTGCACAGTTTATCATTATGCAGATGACACTCAGTTATATTATCGAATTCCTCCAAGTAACTGGCAGGTGGCTATGGAAAAAATTAACAGCGATCTACGAAAGTTACTGGATCTATCTATAGCCCATAACTTGAAATTGAATTCTAAAAAATCTTAGCTGATACTTTTTGGCCCGAAACACAAAAGGTGGGAAATTGAAGGAAGAATTGAAATCAAACTTGGACAAGACACTACAAAAAATAACAGAAAGCAAGAACTTGGGTTTGTGGCTAGATGCTGATCTGAGATTTCACAAACATATGAATTCACTTTGTCATAGCTCGTACAGTACCTTACGTCAACTCTATCAAAGTAGAGATATTATGACTCCCAAATTGTAGTTGATACTTTGCGGTACCCTCATATTGTCTAGATTAGCATATTGCGATATAATCTACGGGCCTGTTTTGAAACAATTTGATGTAAATCGCTTACAAAAAATACAAAACAATTGCATTCGTCTTTCTTATAATGTGAGAAAATTTGACCATATATCCATATATCGAGAAGTCAGGTTGGTTACCGGTTGCTAAAACCTGGCAGTTCCAGTTACTCGTCAATACACATAAATTCCTCATTTACAAAAAGCCAAATTGTATTTATGAAAGATATAAAACTTTTAAATCTCAGAATTCGAGGACACGAAACCGTCACACTTCCATTAATAGTTCCAAGAAAAAGAAGACATATCTGAGGTCTTCTGGATAGATATTATATTCATCATATGCCTTGCTCATATGGTTTTCCCTTTGTTCCACTTTTGTGTAACAAAATAGATTTTCAATATTCACTTTGAAATTCAAAGCCAGCGTTTTTTTTTCTTAGTTTTACAAAGATTCATGAACTACTCACTTATCAATGTATACAATGTATACAATGTAATTTATTTTTATATTTCTATATAATACATGTTATTCCCTAGGTTAAGTTGTAAAACAGCCTCCGCTGAACTTAGCGCTTTCATAGATTTTTGTATCTACTCCTTCTTTATAAACAATGTACGTCAGTGAATAAAGCCCATTTATTGTTGTTATTATTTTTATATTCTCCATTTTCATAAGTTCACCGAAAACGTTCGCTATTGATGGTTGCCACACAAACGCTAAACAACGCAGCGTTTTCAAACTTGAAACATATACTTTAAAGATAATACTTTGTATTACAGTGATATTTTTCAAACAACTACTGCCATCTCTAGGTCAGGCCGTGCACTCTTGGGATCACTCTGGCAGATTAGTTGCTTGTCGAACAAATACAGAAAATAAATACATGATTAATTAGGATTTCAGCGATTCCTCTTTTCGTAGGTTGGAGCTAGTTGGATGAGTGGTTCAGAAACAGCCACACGTGTTCCCTTATAAAATTTGACCATTATCATTAATTCACTGGCTCACTTTGCTTACTATGACTGTTGAGTCTTGGCTCAAAATTGATGCCCCGAGAAACTCTGTCGTAATTCACTCAGCAACAAAAAAATTCTCGAAACGTTCATAATATTGCGCCGATTATAAACCTTCCGTTTATTGTTCTCTGCAGAATAGTTCATAGCTACTTTCAGTACCTTCTCAGTTTATCAGTGGACACCACGGCAATGTTTATAACAAAATCTAATAAATCGAAGTAACAATGGAGATCACCAACTGCAACACTGTTTTTTTTAAGGTTAGTTTGCTGTCAATTCCTTCAAATTCGCTGCTGTTGTGTGAAAACCGCCGCCTATGACGTAAACTAGAGCAGACCAGGCGACCTTGCCACGCCGTACGACTTCCGCAGCGAGGGAGTGCGCCCACCGTGTCATGTGCCACTGTCGTGGTCGACATACGAACGACCTGTAATTAGCGGTGTTGCCAGAGCGCTCGTACTTACCCGAAATATGCTAATTTCGAAATAGTATCGACTGAATAATGCAGAGGTCACGAAGGTTAGGAAACAGCGCTTGAATTTTTCGAAGTATCAGAATTTCAGCTGAGGAGATCTCATAAATCTGTGAATCAGAAGGTTAAGTTAGGTCCAAAGTGAGTGGGTCTCCACCGCAATCCTCAGGGGTTTATTGTGGCTCACATCCATTCACACGAGACCAAATAAACCCAGCTTCTTAACGAAGCTAATCAGTTTGTATGGTGGGTGGTCTTTCAGGTTGGCTGGGGAGAGTGCGATTCTGCCAAACTGTAAGAACCTGATTTAGTCCCCAGCGGGGCAAGTACAAAGTATGTGCTCTGCTGTTTCATCATTTTCCAAACAGAGGCGACACAAACTGTCTTCCGACAGTCCAAGTCTCTGCATATGACGTTTCAAATGGCAGTGACCTTTAAGAAGGTCTGTAAGACATCGTAGTACATCGTTGCTGTAGTCCAACAACTGTTTTAGTATCAAGCTTCGAAGAGTGAATAAACGCCATGCAGTGAGCCAATCCTGGAAAATTCTGCCAGAAGTCCATAAACCTTCTTGTCATCCAGATGTGCCATCTTTGTTTGGCAAAGTCTAAAGCAATGCCAATGACAGGTTCTGGTCCGATGAAGCTGCTTGCAGCACCTCCTTTTGCAAGGGAGTCAGCAGCCTCATTGCTACTGATTTAGATGTTGCTCGGTAGGAGCCAAGAGCTTCCTACGCCGCTTGACTTTCCCAGAATATTTTTATTGACTTGTGTATGAGGTGGAATTCTTCCGATCCCTCCGCACACAATTCAAGAGCGTAGATTTTCTCTTGAAATACATACCTGCATCAGAACTGAAGGTGTTTTTGATCCATCTGTGAACCAACACGTATCGGATCAGACGGACTATGACTTAAATTATTATTTGTTCAACATATGTAATGTCATACGTCGAACTCTCTTTTATATGGTTAGTAAGCTTTTCAAAAAATTCAGTTCCTGCAGCAAGTGGGGACTTTTCATAAACTCAAACCATAGTTTCAAGAAGTTGGCTAGACCTGGTTCTTGGGTTGTTCCTCTAGTTTTTTTGTCATTATGGTGTCATTGATATTTAAATCGTTCTATTGCTGAAAAAAACTCAGTTCTTTTGTTAAGTTGCTTTCGGGAAGTGCAATAGTTAACTTTCTGACCTAAACAGACGAATGTTACTACTTTACGCTGATACAGATATGCATAATATTTCAAAAATATGTCTGAAAATGTTCGTATAAGATGGTTATACGAAAGTTTCAGTAGAAATTATCACAAAACAGCACCGTTTGGTGTTATAGAAGAGATGCACCAATTGCAGGCTCCAATCATTCTAATTTGAGAAAAATCGTAAATTGGGAAAACAGCTTACTTGCTTCGTCCTTCCTGGGTCAGTTTTACCAAACTGTTGTGATGTATAGCAACTCAAATCCAACGTGAAGGCACTATTGTCAGATCAGTGACCTACAAACGTTTCATAAGTTGTTATTGACAAATATTTCCAAATCAACTGAGGTTATCATACGAGAATAGTTTCAGATGTACTCGGCCTGACCTAGAGATGACGGTGGTTACTCGAAAAATCTCACTGTATCAATAAAACTAATATTTATTTCGCACAAGGGACGAATTACAAAATTTGTATAGTACAAGTCATAAGGAATAGTGTACATTTTCATCCCATTATACTAAAAGGACTAAATGGATTACGAACAACATATATCATATTGTTTGAGACTATTATCTCTTGAAAGTGCTCTCATCCACATCTTCCAAACCATATGGTTCAGCTGCAATGATCATTTGTTTTAGTTTGTGTTTGAATACATTATGCACTTTAATGTTTTGAAGAAGTAAGCTGTGAAGTTTTAGACATTTATAAAAACATCCTTTTTCTAGGAGTGTAGTTTTATGTCGAGGGTAGCAGAAAATATTCTTATTCCTTGTGTGGTGCGAGTGGTCATTTCCATAAGCTATGAATAGTGATTTATTTTTGAAAACATAGTTAAGACGCTCAAACAGCTGTTAGAGTTAGAAGGTTCAGAGTTTTGAAATATCCTCTACAAGACTCATTTACTCTCAGTCCCGCTAGAATTCTAATTGCTCTCTTTTGGATTATAAAGACCTCTTGATTGTGTGTGCCACCCTAGAATATAATTCCGTAGCACATGATGGAGTGAAAATGACCGTAATATGCCGTTTGTAGGGTAGTCTGATTGACGACTTTTTGGGGTTCATTCAGAGAGTAGCAAACTCTACTAAGCTTGCCGCAAAGCAGTTGAATGTATTTCACTCAGCACATGTGTCTATCAATGATGACCCTCAGGAATTTGGTGGAATCAACAAAGGAGATTCGCGTGTTATCGATTTCGATGTGTGCTGGCAGATCTTGTGTATTTCGACTATGCTCAAAAAGTATGCAGTTTGTTTTCTCAGTGTTTAATATAAGTGAGTTTTTTTCAACCAATCTGATAGTGGGGGTACAGTGTTATTTATTTTTTGACTCAATTCTTGATAGTTTTTTCCAGCAATTAGAACGTTTGTCCCATCGGCATAAACTGTTTATATAACGGATTTATCATGGACTATATATGGTAGATCCTTTAAATATAAAATGAACAGGATTGGACCTAATATACTGCCTTGTGGCACCTCCCTTGAATTTAAAGCAGTTTCTGAGAGGTGATCTATTGAATTTTCCTTTATGCATACCTTCTGGGTGCGACCAGTGAGGTAGGATTTAGACCAATCCTGTGCAGGGTCACATATTCCAGGGCCACGTATAGCAGAATGGCATGGCTCACACAATCAAAGGCCTTTGATATATCCAAGAATACACCGTTTGCCATTGAATCATTATCAAGCAGAAATATAATATTTTCAACAAAACTGCTGTGGTTGTTGACTTTCTTTTTTTGAAAACCATGTTGGTTGTTCACAATAATCTTATTACCATCTAGGAAAGGTATAAGTCTAACACTCATAACAATTTCAAATAGTTTGGGGAAACTAGACAGCAGACTGATAGGTCTATAATTATCAACCACTAGAGGATCACCCGTTTTGAATACAGGAATAACAATTGCCATTTTCAGTCTAGTTGGATATGTTCCGCATTTCAAAGATTCGTTTATTTTGTATGTTATAGGTTTTGCAATGTACACAATGCACACAAAGAAAACAAACTATGAAGCAAATGTTTCAAATTTGAAGACGTTTTGTTGTTTAATATTTGCCTGGCAGCCATCAATAACGAACGTTTTTGGTGAATTTCTGAAAATTAAGGAAATTGGTCATCGTTATGTGGTATTTTCATTTGAAAGGACTCAGCCCAACCAATATAAAAGCTGAACCAGATTCTACTTTGGCTGAGTCTGCTCCTTCCTTTACAACAGTAGGTATAGACGAGGTCGTACGAGCATCGCAGTGATCGACCAAATGAGGTGACGACTCCAGAAACGGTGAAGAAAACCCACAAAGCGCTACTGAACGATTGTCGACTGAAAGTGCATGAGATAGTAGACTTGTTAGGCATTTCAAAAACTGCAGTACATCGTTCATTATCTGAAAATTTGACCAAGAGAAAGCTGTGTGTAAGGTGGGTGCCGCGTTTGCTCACACTCGAGCAAAAAGAGTGTCGTCAAGATGTTCCACTTGAGCGTTTAGCCAAGTTTCACAGCAATAAAGCGAAATTCTTGCGTTGTTTCATAACCGTGGATGAAAGATGGGTCCATCACTTTACTACTCCCCATAGTTAGCCCCCTTAGAAGAAGTGATGTTGGCAGTTGATGACTATTTGAGGAACCAGACACTTCTAATTATGAAAACGGTATCGAACTCGTTGAACGTCGCTGGGAAAAGTGTATACAGCTGCAAGGTGATTATGTTTGAGTAGAATAAATAAATGTTTTCTCATAATGTTTGTGTTTTGTTGGCCAGGTACTTCTAGGACCCCCCTCGTATTCCAATAAATTTCCAAATTAATTTCGATGTCTTCATACTTTTTTAGCAGCTGTGAATAATAATTCATTTCCCAGTTAGGTTTTGTTTAGCTCACGGTATCGTGTGAAAAAGCATGAACTATTCGCAAGGTGACCCATTTGCTCAATTTTTAGGAACTGTAGCAATGAGCAGTGTTAAATTGAACTCGTTTTCGAAATAACTACTTTGTGTAACTACCACATCAACAATTAATAATTAACGCATATAAATTAACTTTCTGAAGTGTGTGAACAATAGTAATCATATGTATTGAAACAACGTTTCCGTTGCGCGATTGAAATGTGTGAGTATGTTCGACATAACCAATAATTTAAAACGGACGACAGTCTGAGAGTTATATAATTTGATATTTATGTCCGTCTCTATTTGGTTTTTCTGTGGGAGATCATTACGCATATACTTGGAACGCTAGGCGGATCTGTATAACGGGATAGAAGAAAAAAACTGTAATTCCAAATAACTGCGACCAAAAATACGTATTGTATAATAATGTAACGACATTCTCTAGCGTAGTGTGTCTTCACGTCAATCAAATAAAAGCAAATTAAAAACTTGAAAGGACCTGGATCCTCCTCCTTTCAGCCTTCAAAGCGAGATTGTTCTCGAGGAAAATATTCTGAGGTCATTTGCTTGTAGAAAACGACTTCGCAATGATGGATGTTCGGTGTTGTCAAAAATACTCATGAAAGTAATGGCTCGAAAGGCTTGTCCAGCCATCAGTCGTGGCATCAGTACCACACCGTCAGCGGCCATGGAGATCCTTCTAGATCAACCTCCCCTCCCCTGCATATAGACTTGTGCACATTGCCAGTTACACAAATCAATTTAATGCAGAGTGCAACAAACTGTTGGGTCACACTGGAAGTCACAGCTTTTTGGAAATGATCTCTGACTTTATGCCTCCAACTGTCAACTACGAACTGCCTTATGAGGTACTGTTCCGGAGTAGAGAGGACTGGATCCTCCGTGAGAAGGAAATATTAAGAGCAGATAGTTGTTGGTTCACAGATGGATCAAAAACACCTTCCGGTTCCAGTGCAGGTGTTTTCATTTGCAGACTCAGGACAGATATCAACCTGCCTAGAAACCTATATGACTGTATTTCAGGCGGAAATTTACGCTACCTATTGAATTATGCGCAGAGATTGGAAGAATCCAACATTATGCACAAGTCAATAAAAATATTTTCGGCCAGTCAGGGGCGTTGGAAGCTCTTGGCTTCTACCTAGCAACGTCTGAATTGGTAGCAAATTGTCAAAAACAACTCTCCTCGATAGGAAGACTTAACAGATTGCCTCTGTTCTGAATTCCTGGCCATACTGGCCTGGAAGGCAATGAGGCTGCTGACTGCCTTGCAAAGGAGAGTGCTGCAAGCAACTTCATCGAACCAGAACCTGTCATTGGCATCGCTTTTGGCTTTGCCAAACAATGATTGAACACCCGGAAGGCAAGAAGATTTATGGACTTTTGGCAGAATCTTCCAGGATTGGCTTACTCCAAGGCGTTTTTTCACTCTTCAAAGCTTGATACCATACAGTTGGACTACAGTAGGGATGAACTACGATGTCTAACAGGCCTTCTGGCAGGTCACTGTCATTTGAATCATCATATACAATGAATACAGACAGACATACAGATAGACAGACATATATATCAAGACAGTGTGTGTCGCCTCTGTTTGGAAAATGATAAAACAGCAAAACACATACTTTGTACCTGCCCCGCTGGGGTATGAATCAGGTTTTTAATGTTCGGTAGAGCCGTACCATTTGACCTGAAAGACCACTCACCATACAAACTAATCGGCTTCGTTAAGAAGCTGGGTTTATTTGGTCGAGTGTGAACATGTATGAGTCACAATAAAACCTTGCGGGTTGTGGTGGAGGGGCGAATAGACCCACTCACTTTGGACCTAACCTAACCTAATGCCTCAAAAATGGTTTTTTCCATATCAAAATGGATCATCATTACTTTGATGCTGATTAAAAAAAAACTAAGAATGGGGTCTAAATGTGCCTACATAGGTGAAAATATGCCATTGTGTCTTTCTACAGATATTTGAAATTCGTGCACTCGTACTGCTCTTGTTATGTAATCCAGCCTTTATTATGATGACTATACAAGTTAGGCAACCTTGTGGCGCAATTCTGAACTGCGTGGTTCCCGCTATTTGTTGAGAGGTCGGCGTTGATGAATGACACACATTTTCTACTTGTCCCAAAAATCTGTATACTTTTTGTTGGTGAGAAGTTTGTGGAACAAATTGAGACATGCAGGTAAATAATTTCGATTTCCCATCCATTTATCATGATAATACCTCAATAACTATTGCATACTAATTTATTTTTGTGAATTATAACAATTTTGAGATGAGAGCACAAATTTGTGGGGTGAGATTGTGCCATTTAGTGGCACAACTTGATTTCTCACATAAATGCAAAAGTTATATTGATCTCTGATATGCAAATGGCATATCCTTTATTGCTTTGCCCCCAAACTCTACCCACCTGCTACAACCTCTAGATGTAGCATTGTAAATACCTGTTAAAATTGCCTGGAGAAAGATTTTAAATGTATGGAAAGAACATATTCGCAATAGTCGCCGCATGACAGTTCCCAAAAATGAATTTCCAGGATTGCTGAAAAAACTCTTGGATATTTTACAGGAAAATTGTGCTCAAAATCTTATAGCTGGCTTCCGTAAATGTGGTATTTTTCCTGCAAATCGTCACGAAGTATTACAAATGCCCTTGTATACTGTTGAATTTCTTATATGATACGCTCCTGTCATGTTTTATGACAACTGTCATTAGACAATAAAGTATATTTTGATTTGATTTGATTTTATATGCAACAGCATTTTCAATTACCAGAACAAGCACAGTTTTGAGTGGTAGCGATAGGAGTACAGAAATAACAATACAAATACAGTCCACTTCAACAGCAAGGCACTCCAGCACCACAAGATTATACATTGGTCCTTCGAGCCTGATATCTATTATTCAAAGAAGAGGAGCAAGAACGGAATATACAAAGCGGGAGAATCCGTGAGTCCTTTCCGATTTATCCTTCAATCCCTTTTCTTTCTACCATAATCTGTTGAAGCATTACCTGTAGTAAAAGCATTGATTGGTGAAATATTTATTGAACACCTTAATTCGAAGAGACAGACCATCACGTCTACAAGGACCAAGAAGAAAAAAAAAGAGTCAACGTTCCTCCGGGAAAAAGTATGACAGCGTCCGACATCAACCGCAAGACATAACTTACCAGTGAGTTTGAATCAACCTTCAACTTCATCAGGACAGACTCATAAGCAACCTAATCTTCCTGATATCCTGATAGCGAAAATATCAGTACAGGATGTTTCTTATACTGAAAGCGATGAAAGTCCCTGTTCACCTCAACTGAGCGAGCGATCTGATACAGACATGGTAGCCATCGAAATTCCTGACACAAATGTGCAGAAAAACGAAGTTAGTGCTGGTGAATATGTACTTGTTATGTACGGAAATCAACGGTATCCAGGACAAGTAAAAGAAGTGGCTGAGCATTCACTTTTCATTTCTGCAATGGAAAAAGTGTGGGAGAAATTGGAAGTGGCCCAGTAAACCAGATGCGATTTGGTATTTCTATGATGATATTGAACGAAAAATTGACAAGCCATGTTAAATATCTAAGAGAGAAACATTCAAAGTTCCTGAATTAACGTAACTAAAATATTTTGCTCATTAAAATTTGATTTATTTTGTGCTTGATGTGTTTGTGAAGTTTGGTTTTTATTTGAGAGCTACATTTATTGTGTGTTCAATAAATAATTTTGTTCGAATTGCAAAAAATTTTCTCACCGAATATCCCTCGAACATTGATAAATAACTCATAATTTTATCACAACTTCCTCAAGCACGTTATTTTAGGTAACATCCAAATAATACCAAATAACGTGCTTTCGAAAACTGTGATAAAATTATTTCGTTAGTTATCAATGTCCTTGGGATATTATAGCTGATAATTGTAGCATATTTTCACAGTATGCCATTGGTTTTTTTTATCCTTGATTGACAATGTTTGTATTGGTTTCATTTGTCTTTTGATTTGGCAAAAATTCCAATTTATATTAGCTGCAAATACTTTGTGAATAAACAAAAATCATGTCAGCATACAAAACCTACATTCCAGTTCATTTTATGGAACGTCAGTCATTAAGAAATCAATTAACTCCTGTTTTTTTTGCTGAATCGCTAATGAGAATGGAAACCATAACAAATCTGGATTTGAATAATTATTATCATCTTTTTCATTCTGAGTCTGGGATTCCCTAATCATTATTTATATTCAACTACGCCAAAGTGAATTATCATTTCAGACGGCGTCTAAAAAACTCGACTCTACCCAACTGGAATGAAAATTAACATAAATAATTTCACTAATTTGGTGCGGCAACTTTTTCCGGTATGTGAAATAAAAACTAAATACCTGTGATCTATTCAAATTATCAACAAGTTATTTTTAATTGAATTAATATTTCTCATTAGACAGGTGTGGTACGACCTTGCCTGCGTATTTGAACCAATTACACCCGTTTGTTTCTATTACGTAGAAGTTCAAATCATTCAAAAAATCCACCATTCAAGTGTGCATTTCCTTTGTATTCGACTTTTAATATACCGTCAAATTGGGGTGACTTTGTCCTCTGGGGTAGCTTTGCCCGGTTTTGAAAAAACAGTTTCGCGCCTCCATAGTAAATAGCTGAAACGTCGTTTGAGGCGCTGCAGTCAATGAAACATACCTTCTCAATGACAACGAGATATTCTATAGTTCGTAGGTCGTTCCAGAAAAGTGCTATCACTAATTAACTGTTTCATTTGTAATGTGTTCTACCCATGAAAATTTGAGCTCTTCAAAATTACATATACACAGCTTCTACGAAAACAAGGTGAGTTTCATCACTTATTATTATTATTAGTAAATGTAATGAAGAATTTAATCCATTTGCAATTTCGTTCCTGCACCCAACCTGTTGATTGTTATTAGAGGGGGCAATGTCACTCCACGTTTTACACGGAAATTGGGGTCACTTTGCTCACCTTTTATTTAAAATGTTACATTGTCATTCAAGTTTTTTTACTTTCTCATCCTTCAGATAGAGCAAGCATTGAAAACATCAAAAAATACGACTTATTTTGTCCACAAAATATTATGTCCTTCATAACACTTGTCGCCCTATTAGCCATGAAAAGACAACGTGTTACCTAGCTCTAGAACTAGAGTGCCACCGAGATTTAGCCAAAGTTTCGGTAGATAATAATATTATCCTAAGGTGGGTTGAAGGGCATCACAGGAATGAAGGTAATCGCATTGCCGACTCTTTAGTCGGCGGGTCGGCGGTGTTCGGCGGGTCTTGCCCTACACCTGCCGATATGAAGGAGATGTCTCCTAGTGACCTGTCAATCTTTCTGAAAAGAACAGGATGAACGATGACCTAGGAGGACAACTCCTCGGGAGGATGTACAATGGATCACATTTGGCCTAAATGCTGTGGATCTACACTCACCCTCCCCAGATACAGACAGAATACTTCTGTCGACAGTCCTGTCAACTGTACTAGCAATTTTGGTCTTCACTGTAGTTGTTGTAACACCCTGAGGAGGTGGGTTGGCCCATCTTTCATTTATAGCTTTGTCATACAAAGAAAACATCTGTTGGGCAAAGTGACCCCACTTCACGAAGTGACTTTGTCCACCCATATTTTATTTTTTATTCAAGAGAGGGAATGGTATAAAAGTGAAATAACTACATAAATCACATCTACAAACCACCTTCCAAAGGTACAAATTTNAAATGTGAAAATCATCAAGCTAAATTTTAAAATTGGTCAATGTCACTCCAATTGATTGGTTTAGACCGCGATTTTACTGCACCATCCATAACTTTTTTGTCTCTCCTGGTGTCAATGTGGAATTGATGTATCTAGGCCTGACCTAGAGATGGTGGTAGTTGTTTGGAAAATATCACTGTATTAGAAAGTACATAATCTATAAAGCATATGTTTCAAGTTTGAAGACGCTGCCATGTTTAGAATATAAATTGACTTGTGGTCAAACGGGGAAAACCTTCTCGCATAGAATATAAAACTGTGCTAAAATATTCTTTTGACGAAAATCATAAACAGAACGAATAATCTAAATTGCAGAGGAGCCCACGATGCAAAAAGGGGATTTACTCGAACGTCATTGAAACGTATTAGGTTGCAAAGCTTAGATGATAAGAAGAAAAATATCGGTCGTTACTTGATGAAGATCCATAGTAATTTCAACAACTTCACCTCACGATTTGATCCCCACAAAGTTTATTTGAAAAAATATAATCACAACATGTTTCGCTAGCACAGTAGCTTTTTCAAGTTACACATGTTGTGATTATATTTTTCCAAATAAAGTGTAGTTTTTGAAATTCTTACTGCCAATAGAATATGTAGGTAAATCAAAACCAGCTGATAGTTATGAGGAATCTCAACTTCTTCAAACACACGAAATGTTTCCTCAAAAATTATGTTCATGGGCATTCTGGTAATATTGACTCATTATTCGATTTTGTTTAAATTGTCTCATTTGAAATTATTTCTTCAACTCATGCCGGTTAGTGTTTGTTTTTGAACAAGAGACATATTGGGCTTATCCTGTGGTCTGCAGACTCAAAGAAATGAATAAAGTTGAACATAAACGTCTAATAAAAATGAATGCAGACATAAATAATTGGCTGATTATCATTTATTTTCAGTGGAACAGGTTTATTCGCACCTTTATAGCATTGTGTACAGTCAAATAAGATGATAATTGAAATACAGTAGTGGTTTTTCTGGTTGTATTAACTATAAAAATACTGGTACGAATGACTGTTTTGGCATTTAGTATTCTAGAAAAGACGGTAATGGCAATTTGCTACATTGAACCAGACAGAGAAATGCATTCAATACAAATGTATGAAGCATTCATTTTGAGACGGGATGAATATTATGAAATTTCAATTCCATCAACTTCCACATGTAAACCTTCTAAACGATAAGGAAGGAACTCCTGGGCAAAACTTTGAATCTGACTTTTTAAGGAAACTCTGTTCACTACTCTAACAGATGAATCTTCTGACCACTATTCCTTGATAATTCCTCCGAGAGCATTGATTGAAGCACCCTTCATGTATTTTTTTTGTTTGATAAACATTGAATTACGTTGTTCATGAAACAGGCGTGGGCAACCCAATAAGCCCGAAGGTTTCGACTGAAGAATGTATCACTGATTTAATGTTGCTGAAACTGTTGATGCTAATTTTGTCACTGATGTCTTCTTCTGAGTAATCACGTATGCGATGAGTCTCTCCATCATTGAACCAACGGGATGAGTAATTAGAAGTTAAACTGCTTGAAACTGACTTGGCTAGATATATGGCAGACCTATTGAATTTGTGAGAACATACAAAAATAGTGAATTTGTTGCCACGACACTATTTTGGGTGAGCAATAGAAAATTTCACTCTGAATATCAACATCCAGTTACTCTCATTACAATGGATACCTTCTCAGATGGGTCTGCTCGAGATAATAATAATAACCCACTTACCTCTCACATCCGGTATATCGAATGCGATCGACTGCATAATGTCCTCTGATGGATCATAATCGTATGCAAATTTTCAGTTCATTACTCACTACCTCCGACCTACCGCATGCGGCTCGATCTCAGGTGAAACATTTGAGTAGGCGGAGTTAGATAATGCTCGAAAATATCGAACACAATCAGTTTGAGAATGCAATTGCTTTCTCTTACGCAAGAAACATCAACGACCTTCACGCTTTTGATTATTTTTGGTTTTGGTATGCGTTTCAAGTTTTTGTCACTGTCCCAAATTGTACGGCATTGCCGTGAAAGAATCCGAGTTCAATAAGATTTGGTATTGGGTTTTTAATAATTGTAAGAGTTTGAGTAAGAACTAGGCATTTCACGGAAGTTGATTGGAATATCGTCACGATTTTGAACATCGAACGAAAAACAATGTTGTTAAAGAAATAAAATTGATGCCAAAGACAACTGTATCTCGAGAATCAAATTGGATATCTTTCAGGCGAGCAACAAATCTGTCAAATGTCGAAAAACCAACTATTTTGTGACGTTAATGAAAATAGCTATTTATGATATGATTGTTGAGAGTAAGGTTTTATTTTGTGAGTGAAAAAGGTTGCGAAACGAGCGTAGGGAGTTGAGCAATTTCACGAACAAAATAAAACTTACTTTTAACACAAATATCATATCATACAACTGTCCTGTTTTCATAACAAAATAGATACATTCAATATCTCTCTAAAGACACATTTTGACATCTCTTGTCAGTTAAGTATTTTTATCAGTTTTTTTATCGACTTTTTTGGGTAATTGTTACCTTCCACAATTACAGATTTATGATTTTGAATGTTTTACCAAATATTTCAGTCGTGATAAAAATGTATAACATGATATTTCATGATGAATGACATCAGACTGAAGGTCATACATACAGGGTGCCCCAAAATTTAGTTAATATGTGATATCGCCATTATTCACCAGAAAAATTAAACAGAGGCGACACTGAAAAATGTCAGAATGCCTTTCTGTTACCAACTTTGGAATCAGTGTATCCATTGTGGTTTTGAAGAAATCACTTCCAACTTTGATTCTCAAGTGGGACCCCCATCATTTTTCTTACAGGTTGTCCCAGAATTTAGTGAACACGGGGTATTTTCGTCGTCGTGAGAAAAGTTGCAGAAATGATGCAAAGTCAGCTTGAAGAGACGATGTTCCGCTGGAGAACTTTGATACCTTGGTAACCATATTTTCAGAAAGTATCCTGTCTGAGGTGACTTATCCAGGTATTCTGGTTCGCAAATTCGCAAGTGTCTTGATTATTCGTTTTTTTGCCTGGGATGATGACAAAGAAAGTGTTTTTTCCACTGGAAGGTAGCAACAAGCATTAACAAAACGTCAGGATCAAATACCATATAACGTTGGCCCCCAAATCTCCAAGCTGATTTTGTCCCACTTCTGTAACTATTTCCATGCAAAAATATCGAAAATTAACTGAATTATGGGATACCATACATAAGAAATGATACCTCACAGTATTCACAGTGACATGTAGACCCAAATAAAGTAATAATTTTCTGCGAGTACTTTTCAAAAAAAAACAAAGTTGAATGTGATTTATTAAAAACAGACATGTTTACAGAGATTCCTAAGATGATCTCAGAAGAGCATTCCAAGGTCTTTCCATACAGCCTCAGACAGAGTCATTTTTATAACTCAACAAAGAACGATCTGTATCTGTAGAGTAGGAAGGGTAAGTGTAGGACCACAGCACTTAGGCCATATGTGACCCATTGTACATCCTCCCGAGGAGTTGTCGTCCTAGGTCATCGTCCATCCTGTCCTTTTCAAGAAGGTGGACAGGTCACTAGGAGACATCTCCTTTATATCGACAGGTGTAGGCCAAGGACTTGCCGAACACACACAATAACTACGGACACTCGTATAAGACATGCCTGACAGTTTCATCGTCCTGTTCACACGTCCTGCATAGAGGTGTGTCCACTAGCCTCATATTATGGAGGAGTTTTCTTACTTGACAGTGGCCAGACAGAAATTCTACTGTTAAGCATAGATTTTTCCTGGTCATCGCCAGATATTTCTTCGGCACCAGTTTCTCAGGGTCGCCCAGGGTGATCCTGACAAGACTGCATCCTTTGATTCCATCCCATCTCGTCAGGGGTTGAGCATGAGTGTGATGTTTGACTGGTTCCGTAATTGTCGAAGTCATCAAGCCGTTGGTGTCACTGAGTCCTAAAATTCTTAGTCCAGCCGCTTTCTTGGCTAAAGAGTCGGCAATGCGATTACCCTCACTCCTGTCGTGCCCTTTAACCCACCTCAGGATGATGTTACTATCTACCGAGGCTTTGGCTAAATCTTGGTGGCACTCTAGTACTAGCTCGAAGGTAACACGTTGTCTGTTCAAGGCTGACAGGGCTTGCCTCAACAAATAACAATATATAGCTTCGATAAATTCTGGGACACATTTCTCTGATCATCGTATTACGAATGTTATTGCGTAGTACTATATTGTTCAACATGCAGACGTCTTCCGAAAACCAGCAAATAACCTACATTAAGTTCACATGATTTTTTCGCAAAATGGTAGCAAAAGTAAGTTACTTGAATATGAGCATGTTATTGAGAAATACTCTGCGTAACTAGCTATTGTCGCCAAAGCAGCCATACAATAAAACGCCGTAAATCAAGATTTCTTCCTCGGACTGTACAGAAATTGTGGAATACTCGGGAGTGGCTTCATGATCGTTTGAAATTCAGAATCGCGATCCACCTTGCAACTGCATGCTCAACAAAGGCGAAAAATCCTAACTAGACGATTACTATTCCTTATCCAACCATTTCCAATTTACCGGCTCTCTTCGTATAATTATTTATGGTTCATTGCCGGCCTCCGTATACCGTCATTTCACTATTTTGTAAAGAAATTTACGCAACTCTGTCTGAACTGGATCGTTAAATATTCACGATAACATTCGGTTATTTATGACTAGCTATATGGAGTAGCGTCCATCTTTGAAGAAAAATATCCTACTATAATTGTTTTAGGAATTTCGGTGTGAGGTTAAGAATTTCAAAGACCTCAAAGTGAACTGAAAAAAAAAACTGAATGAAGATGAACTGGAAGGAAACAAAATCCGGGCGACAGTGGTTGGACACCCAGGCACTTCCCAAATTCAAAACCCACCGCTCGGACCAATCCATCACAGCAGATTTCTATTGTGACGGAAGGTTCCATCCTGCTCCACAACAACGTCTGAGAACTTGAGTTGCGTTGGCAAAACTGCACTGATACAAATGTCACTCATTTTGACTAATTGAATAAGTATTAACTGAAATATTATCATTTAGAGTAGGAGTCAATCCAAACAGCTGAATGGAAGACTAATGTACTGTGTCTGATAAATTCACCATATAAAAATAATGATTAGACCTCGTATTATACCACGCCGCTCATGATATACATAAAACTGCCGACGTTCGGTAACTATTTGGTTTCAATGCCATTCAAATTGACTTCGTATAGATTTGTATACAAATGTATGTAAGCTCAGAAGACATGGTATACGTGAATTAATGATAGATTGAAAAGGAACAACAACCCTCACGAACACAATGAAAGCACTGAACAAAATATGATCTAGCTATACACTGTATATTCAAGAAGGGATGTTGGATTGAAAAAAAATCAAATTTTTATTCGACCTTTCCATGACCAGCTCTTCAAATGAAGCTTAGTCTGTACTAACATCGGTGGAGCCTAGATCTTGAAAGATAAAAAGGAAGATAAAATGAATATGTTTGTCACAGATAGATACAATGCGAGGACTGACGGAAATGCTCAAAATGCACCTACCACCTAAATGGGGTTGGCCAAAGTGATATACACTGTCCGCCACTCGCGATGGAACACCCCGTTTTTACGGTAAAACATATTAGGGGGCAGAATAGGCTCAAAATTTCTTCAAATTCGTGATCAGGACTACCAGCTCACTACGAATACACTTTTTTCCTGAAAAAATTTCAGGAAAAATCCGAATTTGTCTCACTTCTTATGGAAACACCCCCGTATCTTCCGTAGTATTCGAGGTGGAACGATGAAAATCTCAGGACTGATGGAAATGCTCAAAATGCACCTACCACCTGAATGGGGTTGGCCAAAGTGATATGCACTGTCCGCCACTCGCGATGGAACACCTCATTTTTAGGTAAAACATATATATTTTCACATACGCTTCCATACAATGATATACCCCCCATTTAAATACACGTTGTTCAGATCCACCCATAGGAAATAGTCCAGTGGGTGGATACCCGGAAAGCCACTATAATGGCTCCCTTCTTTCAATCCCACGGGCAACAAAATCAAAAATATATATATAAAATGACGTAGTGTACCGTTTTCAAACACTAATCAATCCTTATTATCAAAACTACCACAGATTTCCAGAGTGTGTTTCATTTCTGTATCTTGTGCATTCTCAATATTTCGAGATGAGTCTCACCATTCAATAGTTCCTGATGAAAAATGAGCCAAGAACATGATCATCCAAGATACCGGCAGAAATGTTTTCACTGTCTCTGGCAGAATAAAATTATTCGTGAAGTTTCAGAAACCACAAGTCAATGGCACGTTGTATATCTTTTTCATATCCACAAATAGTGGTTGCTGAAAAATTTAAAACTTGGAAATATTCCATATTTTATCCGAACTTCATCATAACTTCAAAACTCGTATATTAATGAAAACCGGCTGAAATTCACAGATCTAAACACAGTGATAGTATAGATGCAGGTGAATACATTATATCCGTTTGAGTTCAGAACACAAAATGATCATTTGGGAGAGTTCCGAAGTATTTTGACATTCCCTGTTCTCATTTTCGGTAATGACCTCCCAAAGCACAACTATGAGAATGAGAACAGCAAATAAAATAATTCACCCCTGTTTGGGGCTCTGTTCACGAACTGTAGTCAAGACTACTTCATTATAGTTGATCGGCTCGAGTCTCAGATAAAGATTGGCCTTGGGTTGACTTGTCCGGTACTAAAGGGAAGTAAAACCCCGAAAGCAGTCTGTAGGTGATCGGTGATCACTTGGCTGATTTCAACGAAGTTCTGAAGCATCTGCAAGAATTATCACTTCGAAAAAACTTGCACAGATGTCTATCGTATACCTATAATCCAACAATTGCCGTGCTATTAGCCTCGAAATTATTCGCAACATTCTCGATAAAACATTTCGTCTGACGCCTTCAAGTAACGATGAACTGTTTTCAAATTGAGCTCCTTTTCAAATGATCAAATATCTCAAATTAAAAAAATGAAATCGCGTGACAGGCAATGACATGGTTCGCTCGATTTCAACAGAAAAAGGTAGAATATCGAAATATTTATTTATGTGAATCAAACTTGTTTACGGATCATTTAACGCAAATATAGCGTGAATGCCAAACACCGTTCGGTCAAAATAAACCCAAGGGAATATTCCGATGTTGCTCGGTTCCTAATTGATACAAGTCGTCTTGCTTAAGGGGGCTTTACACGCAACGATAAGTTGTAGCAATTTATTGTAGCGATCAGATTGTTGTGTGTAAACGGTAGCCTGTAGCGATTTATTGGAATTGAAGTTGGAGTGGATGGTTGAAGCCAGCCTCCATCAATTTCTGGAAATCGTAACGAATGCAAGTGAACAAACACCTCGTGAGTTTTTGATTGAATTCATAGAACTTCATAGAAGTTTTACCTGTTCGTGGCTCGACAGGAACAAAAAAGACCTAGCTTATAATGAGCTAGGCAAAAAGTTCAAGGAGTTTTTGAAAATCTGTTTTTAAATCTGTTTTTCCGTTAGTCAGCTGTCGCCCCCATACAAACAACAACTCTAAGAAGTTGGGAAACTTATGCGAGCTGAGGACTAACGATGTCTTACCTTTTCACGTGTGATTCCTAACACGGTTGCAGAATTATCCCAGCTTCAACCAGATAAATTCTCTCGAGAAAAATATCTGGTCGAGGCGGGAATCGAATACACGGCCTTCCAATGGGGAATGTCCCTCCCGACGAAAATCAAGTAAAACAATGCATTTTAAACTTATCTTTTCAACCTTTTTCTTTAAAAAATTATTTAAATACTCAAAAAAGAGGAATGAACATTTAAAGGCATTCGTTTCTATTTCACCATTTGGCAACATCCGTTACAGCTAATGAAGGACATAAATCTGTTACCTGCATGAGACAAACAAAGGTAACATATTTCAGAGGCGTGCTGTTCTGTTCACTTATGTTCCGAGTTCCGAGACAATCTGTGACATATGACATTTTGTGCACCCAACCTATCTTCCTCTGTATAAATAAATAACAAAACAACTGTTGTTTATGTGGCTTGTATAGATGGTATTGAACTATAATTTTTATTTTGCCTTAATTGTCGATTTATAAAGATAATTTTTCTTTTTCAAAGTAGAATATCTAGGTACGTATTGGCGCTGTTGCCAATATGTGAATTAGAAACAAATCCCTTCAAAAATTGAAACCCAACATTTGAAACATCAATTTGAATATTTTTCGAAGTGAATTGGAAAATTTCATGAATCAAACTCAACTTTATTTCTTTCAAACTTGCATTGGCTCTAATAACCCAAATTGAGGAACATTCCCCATGGTGAGTCGGGCGCACTACCTCCGCGGCCAATTCCGTCTGCAGATAAAAACACTGTCGTAAAGAAATTAACGCGTTGTGTACAGTCTATAAAGAAGAAATCTGGCGCTGGTGCGGATCACATATACAAACCTAGTTTGTGGTATTTCGACCGTCTTCATTTCTCAAACGACCAGGACTTTGCAAGACCAAGTAAGTGACATTTGACAAGAAATCGTTACGATTTATCGTAGCGTGTAAAGTATTCACATGGGGTTTGAATCGCTGGAGATTGAATCCGTTTGGAAAAACCAAATTAAAGAGTTCTCAAAACGGTGGAAGTTCAAGGTGTACTTAGTTGAACCTCGAAACGATGAGCAGCCACAGTCCGTCGCGTATTTCTGATATGTTTCGCTCTTGGTGAAATCAAATCTGCAATTCACTTAAACACTTCCCGTGAAATTATCGACAGAAGAGAGACAAACCTCCAGCCTTTCTTAGATCTCCCAAGTGATGTTTACGTCTCCAATCAGGCAGATGGCTCTTTTCTGGATGGAATCCAGCAGCTTCAGGTTAAGTTTGGGGGCTCATCCTAGACAGGAAACTAACATTTCAGTCTCACGTACGGCAGATAATAGGAATGGTTAGACACGCCAGACAACGCCTGGCAACGCAGAAGCAACATGGGGCTGAAAGTCAAGTTGCTGATGATTAAAACCGTACTTATGCCCATAATACTGTATGCCTGCACTGCCTGGGGCCAGTGCGCACAGACATACAGGAAGAAGATACAGTCGCGAGCGTAAGGGCCGCATAAACGCACCGTACTACATTCCCCACAGATTTATATACAGAAACTTGGAACTGGATACGCAATATGTGAACGTGTATTTGAGAGAATATGCAGAAAGCGTGTTCGATATAGTCAGATCGCACAACAACCCAGCGCTACGCGATCTACACGATGCGTTGAATATTCGAGAAGCAGCCTTTGCAATTTCAGCGACAGGACTGTGCCAAGACATATTGTGTCCATTTCAATCCCCTAACAAACTTATCGAAGCAGAAAGCGGAATTGTCCGACCTGATATCATTATATCCGGTTCGGAGACATTTATGTTTTTGGGGAAAACCGAAGCCTGAGTTTTTGTGGCTTTGAATTGAACCTGGTTACTTTCACCGCAATCCTCATTGATGTATGCAACCTCCTTCTGCCGGTGAATATGTGCAACCGCAGCCAATGTCCTGGAATATCCAAATGAATCAACGAGACATGTGTGCTGTCGTCAGCAAAGCAATATATTGGATCCTTTTTTTTCTTCTATGATTCGTTGATATCAATAAAAAAGGATTGCAGACAATAGGTATCCCTGGGGAACACCAGCGTTGATAGTGAAAGTATTTGAGAGATATCCATCCACGGCCACTTGCAGGGAATGTGCTTTCAGCAAGCTAGAGAGCTTTTACAGAAATGACCCGACAAGCTGTAGCATCGAAAATTGATCAGCAAACCCTCATGTCACACACGGTCAAAGGCCTTAGAAATATCAAGCGCCACAGCTCTTGACTATCCATGTTCCTCAATGCGTCATTCCAAATATGGGTGGCATACGATAGAAGGTCGCCTGTTGATCTATGTTTCAGAAATCCATATTGATGATCGCTCAAGAAGGAGAAGCCTTAAAATATTTGAGGAAATGGTTTTTTTTATGTGTAAAAGTAAAAAAGATCAAGCATATGGGAGCTGGCGCTCAGTTCTTTCGCTATTCCACTCACCGTTTGTCATGGGTCAGTCTCCACCAGGGTCCTCATCTGCGAAGATAAAACCTTCGCAAAACAACATCGAAACGTCGAACAGTACCTTCATTATTACTATTAATACCTGCCTCTTCCATTCTTCGGGCTGTTTCGACAGTGCTTTGGTTCAATTCAAACCGTAGAGAGAAATTGACCTAATATTGCTCAACGACGTCATATGATAAGCTGAAAATGAATATATATTCTACCACCCGATACTATATTAGAATGTATCCTTCTATCCACCTTAGTTGGAAACGAATCCTTTCTCACCCAGACGGAGAACGTAATTAAAGCAAATGATTTTTGGCAGCCACACAATGGACAGCTAATTAATATTCTCGCTATTCTTGATATTTTGGCGACATCTAACAAGGTCGTTTTTCAGCAATAAACATTTCTTCGGAAGCAGGTACACTGTGAAAAAACGTGCCAAGATCGGGGATTCAGATAATGTATGCAAATCGACTGAAATATATTTGAAATATGGTTCTAATTTGTTAAACTCGACACGTAGGTATATATCAAATATGGTAAACAGTTTACTGATCCAGTATCAAAATGTTCGACAATGGAAACCCAATACGTGATTACACTCAATAAAAAAGTCACCATCAAGTTTTGTCATCTTCATCAGATGTTTTTGTGGGACTTAACAATTCAGGTGAATAAAAAACTATCAATTTTCAAGAATTGTTTGAAGGAACTATTGAAGATGATTTTTGATGTATGAATACATCACCCACTTTGAAAGAATACATTGTTTGTTATCAAGATCCACTAAATACCTAGTTCATTCTCGGAATCACTGGGAGCAGGAAAAATTGAGAGCAGATGTTGGTTCACAGATGGATCAAAAACACCTCCGGTTCTGGTGCAGGTGTTTTCAGTCGCAGACCCAGGACAGAGATGTCAACCTGCCTAGGAACCCATGCGACTGTATTGGCTGTATAGGCTATTGATTTGTATTCGGAAAGATCGGAAGAATCCTACCTCATACACAAGTCAATAAAAATATTCTCGGGCAGTCAAGCGGCATTGGAAGCTCTTGGCTCATACCGAGCAACGTCTAAATTGGTAGAAAATTGTCAAAAACGACTCTCCTCAATAGGAAGACTCAACAGATTGTCTCTGGTCTGGATTCGTGGCCATACTGCTCTCGAAGGCAATGAGGCTGTTGACTGCCTTGCAAAGGAGGGTGCTGCAAGCAGCTCCATCGGACCAGAATCTGCCATTGGTATTGCTTCAGGTTTTGCTAAACAGAGATTGAACACCTTGATGGCAAACGCATTCATGGACTTCTGGCAGAATCTTCCAGAATTGACTCACTCTAAGGCGTTTATTCACCCTTCGAAGCTTGATACCAAACAGTTGTTGGACAACATTAGGGATGAAGTACGATGTCCAACAGGCCTTCTTGTAGGTCACTGTCATTTGAGTCATCATATGCAGAGACTTGGACTGTTAGAAGATAGTGTGTGTCGCTTTTGCTTGGAAAAAGATGAAACAGCACAGCATATACTTTATGCCTGCCCCGCTGGGGGGTCGAATCAGGTTTTTAGAGTTCGACAGAGCCGTACTCTAACCATCTGACCTGAAAGACCACCCACCATACAAAATAATTAGCTTCGTTAACGAGCTGGGTTCATTTGTTCGAGTGTGAATAGGTGTGAGCCACAATAAATCCTTGCGGGTTGCGATGGAGGGTCGAATACACCCACTCACTTTGGACCTAACCTAACCTACAAATAATTTGAAACGAAGTCTAGAACAGTAATTATTTTATAGGAATAACCCTTGATATGCTATCATTTTGGACGTTTGAATGTCATTGTGAAAAAATAAGTTTGGTAATGCAGTGAGGTCAAATCCTTGCAGCAAAATAGTAATTATTATGAAGATATTTTTGGAAAAAGTTTCTGGGATAAACCTTTTTCAATTTTTCGGAAAGAAACGTTTTGGCTTTCTACTTCTTTGCAGCAGTACCTACGGTTCGAATATCAAGAGTTTCAATCCAAAAACAATTATTTCGTTGTCACCCGGTGTACATCTCTTTCAACATCCAATACTAGAATATATCTAACCTCAAAAGTGGAAATTTTTTCCCAGAGATATCTCTATAGGTTTAAACAGTGGTGCGATTCAAACTCCTTATATTTCAATACAAATAAAACAAACATAGGTTGCTTCGATCTCAATTTTGACGACTTACTTGTAGAAAATCACGCTATAGTCAACAAAACTCACACAAAATTTTTAGGGGTATTTATAGATGATGAATTAAAATTTGATGAACGTTTAACAAATTTATGCAAAAAAAATAGCATCTAGCTGCTATTCAGTTCGAGTTGTTTCTAACAATCTCAGTCGATCCACAGCCAGAACTGTGTATTTTTCCTTGATAGAGTCGCAATTGAGATATGGAATTGCCTTTTGGGGCTTTTGTAGTCAACAACTACTAAATTCAGTATTCGCTCTACACAAAAAAGGTTTTTCACACAAAATTTTTAGGGGTATTTATAGATGATGAATTGAAATTTGATGAACGTATAACAAATTTATGCAAGAAAAATAGCATCTAGCTGCTATTCAGTTCGAGTTGTTTCTAACGATCTCAATCGATCCACAGCCAGAACTGTGTATTTTTCCTTGATAGAGTCGCAATTGAGATATGGAAGTGCCTTTTGGGGCTTTTATAGTCAACAACTACTAAATTCAGTATTCGCTCTACACAAAAAAGGTTTCAGATATATATGTAGGGCAAAATCACAAGACCACTGCAAATCATTTTTCATCAGTCAGAAAATTCTTACTGTAACTTGTTTATTCCTTTTAGAAACCTTTTGCCTAATTCACAAAAAATACTCCAAATCAGCAGTAAATAATATCAGACGTTACCACATGAGAGGAAGTCGGAATTTACCCTTGCCAATCCCAAAATTAGCAATTACAAAATTCTCTTCGATATATGAGAGCAAGAAAAAATGTGTATTCGTATCTGTACATTTTTCAACCCTATACTGATTGTTCATTGTATATCATAATTTTAATATTTTTTAAAAAAACTTTAACATTGTTGACCTTATAAAGTTTCACTAGCTTTGTCAATAAGGATATCTTGGACAATAAAGCGTTATTGATTGATTGATTGACTTGTGTCTGACTCTCAATACAGTTCATGTAATCCATATTGTAAATTTTTAAAATACATCATTACCGGCTATTTTCCTAAAGTGTTGTGTTGTGCTCAGTAAATACAAACTGTTTCTGTTTCTTTTCATGTCCTATTTTGTTAGATATACATATATTCAGTATCTACTTGAAATTGTATATTATTTCATAGTTTATAGTTTTATATGACTAAGTAGCGATAACTAATATGTTCATTTGAGTTTTTTTTATTTAATTATTTTAACCAAGCTTTGTCAATAAGGTATGAATCTTCAGACGTTAAAACATATTTTGACTTGACTTTGACTTGACTTGACTGAAACGTTCATGAGGTTTTCATTTATAACTACTTGCACCAGCATTCTGTATGTATATTACTTGAAAATTATATGATCGTGTAATAAAATCTACTTTATGCGTCGCCCAAAATAATGCAACATACGGAAAGTACGAAATCACCTGCAATTCAGAATCAAGGTAAGGGAATACGTTCAGCATTCCTCTGTTACATACATGGAAATTGGATCAGCATGTGATATTTGAAATAATTTTATCGTTAGCGGTTATACCCACTTCTTCCATATCAACTCAGTAGTGTCAAGGGCAAACAATAGCAATTCTCTTTATTGTTGCCTATTGCTGCGGTTGATTGTATTGATCGAAGATAAATCATTGTAACGTGCATATCTAATGAGAAACAACCGACAGGTCGGATCAGTTTCATTGGTTGTTGTTAAACAATGCTCATTTATAATTTTAACCCAACAGGATCATATTTTGATTCATTTGCATCTTTCTTGTATGAATTATTTCCGATATTATGCCAGATTAGAAAGTGAAGGATGGTTCGGCTATGATTGGAATGTGGTTATATCGTGAGGAATTTGCAGCAGCACTTGATTTATCAAGATTATAATCGCTCGTTTCTACTGAACAACATAGACTATGGCTCTGTTGTATGGTCTCTTCTAGAATTGCTATAGCAATCCAGTTAGAGAAGTTCACCGTTCATCTATTTCAATACGTTTAATTTCTATCCCGATGAAGGTATTCCACATTAGCATCTCACAGCAAAAATCCACATAGAAAGTCTCTAGTTGCGTAGAAAACTTGCTGAAGTTTTCTCTTTCTATAAGTGGATGCAAAACATTATGTAAACGATGCACCCATTACCAGTGAATCCTACGATACGCAGACAACACGATCTCATACTCCTCCGATTCAAACACCCACAAGCTACAAACTCGAACAAAAACCATGATAAACCACTTTGCTCTCTGGTGCAGCAAGTGGCGGGCGTATGAAATGGAACCTTACCAACTACAAAACAATCCTTTTCAACCACCTCAAACACTTTCAAACACCTCAATTCGCCCAAAAATAGTTACTAACAACTTGGATCTTGAACTTTTAGGAGAGAACTTCCTCTCCAAGACTTGATGACTTTTTTTTTGTACCTTGGGAGCTGTCTGACTCGTCCATTTAGTCCAAGTCTCCAGGAAACACTGCAGCCTCTTGGGCTTTTTCCGTTTGTTCTTCCAGCTTCTCATGACACCCATTCCATCAGTCTCGTTCCCTGTACTAGTTTGTACAGGTTCCGTGTTGGATGTTCGTCATATTCTTCTGGACGGAATTCCATACGTACATATATTGCCTGCCTCCTGTGATTTCGTGCCTCACATTCACATAAGATGTGTGGAGCTGTTTCTATCCCTTCGTTGCATAATCTGCAGCTGTCTCCGTTGTACAACCCCATTTTATTCAGGTGTTCTCTGAGCGGACAATGACCGGTTAGTAACCCTGTAATTATTCTGAGCCGATCCCTACTATATTGAAGTAGTTCTTCGGTTCTTTTCTCGGACGGTTCCCCAATGAAGGTTCTACTTTATTTGTTTCCAGGTACTTTTGTCCAGTACTCTGTGTGCTTCTTATTGGTCCATATCCTAATCTGGTTTCGTACCAGTGATTTTGACACCCCTAGAGCTGGTTCAGGACCTATATATGAAGTTGATGATCCGCATCTAGCGCATTCATCAGCTTTATCATTACCTGTAATTCCTGAATGCCCTGGCACCCAGTACAAAGTTAATTTGTTCCTGTTTGCGAGTTCATACAGTTCTTCATGGCATTCCCAGACCAGTTTTGATGTCACCTTCGGGTTTGTCAGGGCCCCTAGTGCGCTCTTGCTGTCTGTAAAAATATTGATCCGCTCATTTCTTTGAGGTCTCAATTTAATAAGCCTTGCACACTGCAAGATAGCATACACTTTCGCCTGAAATACGGATGTGTATAGTCCTAGCGGATAGCTGTAGTTTAGATTTCTATCCGCTCGGTATATTCCAGCTCCCGTTCCATGTTTGGTCTTCGATCCATCTGTATACCAGGTGTTTTTTCCAAACATGTTTTCGGGATGACTAATGATCTTCCACTCTTCACGGCTTATGATTTTGACCGTGAAGTTTGTGTTAAAGGTGAACTTCGGTGTCATGTGGTCCGTGCACATATTCAATATGTGCTCCTCCACTTGTTCCGAAATTTCTGTTCTGTCCGATCTCCTGTAGTTCGGTGAGTTTTCCAGTCTGAATTGGCTCATCCTGGCCTCCCCCATTATCACAAAGTGTAAAGGAGGTAGATTCAGGATCTCCAATGCAGCTGTTGGGGTAGTTCTCATTGCTCCCGTCATTCCAACACATGCAAGTCTTTGCACCTTGCCTAGTTTGTTGATGGCGGTCGCCTGCTTCACCTTTGGCCACCAGACCAGATATGCGTATGTTATCATGGGTTTAACCACCATCGTGTATAGCCAATATACCATGTCTGGTTTTAGTCCCCATGTTTTTCCATAGGTGCGTCTGGCGAGCATCATTGCTACCTTCGCTTTCCTCTTTATCGTGTCCAAGTGTTGGTTTCAGGTCAGTTTGGCATCTAGGATTACTCCCAGATATTTAACCTCCCCCGACACTTGTATTTCATCACCTCGAAGTTTTAGAGGTCCGAGACCCTCCGTTTTAGTCCTCTTGGTGAATGCTACTATGGTCGATTTGGATGGGCTTATGTTAAGCCTTCGTCTTCGGTCCATCTTGTTATGATGTGCATCTCTTCAGTACATTATTGTATTTACCCTGGACTAGGATGACTAAGTCGTCTGCATAGCCCAGTGCTTTATACCCATTACGGTCCAGGAGACATAGTAGCTCGTCCATTACAAGGTTCCATAACACGATGACTTACTTAAGGGGATATTTCACGAGGATCCTCGGTTGAGGAACCGACCTAAGGGACAGTCTAGACAGAGTCCGGAAGAGAGTAAATCTTCCGAAAGCACTGAGAAGCAAGCTCGGGAAACATGCAACTACGACTCCACTACACATATGAAAGTTTTATAAGATCGATCCTGGACTACGAAGGCACGCTCTATGATGCTATTATTCCGAGACAATCCCATCACATACTAACCACAGAGGGGAGAATATACCTACAGATCCACAACCTCCATTACCAATTCCTCTCCAACGAACTTCATGATATTGTGAAACTCACTCAAGATTTCAGGAACCCTGTGACCATCATGTCAACAGAACTTCAAGCAGCACTAATGTCACTGCCAGTGTATCAACACTGGCCGCCTCCTGGAACCCTTCCGTGGGCTCCAGAAGAATGATTCAGAAGAAAAAGCTCCCGTTTTCATATATCAGGTTCCTAGTAGCCGGTGCCACTGATACATTGGCCACCTCCTGGAAACATCTCGTGGGCTCTAGAAGGATCCCGAAGGTAGTGGTCAGCCCATACTTGTAGCCACTCCAGAGTTCAACAATGCATCTAATCCCATCCTAGGCCTATTTGAACCACAAATTTGCAGATAACTGACCATCAGCTATTGTAGCCGGGCCATTTGTCGCAACTCGGACAATTACCACCCACATCAGGAACAAGAGTCGCAATGCCCAAGAACCAGGAGAAAATCTACTAATCCAACTAACCGACAATTGAGAGCATTATAATTTCTTTGAATTTGTTGAAACCACTAGCCCATGTGGATGTACTAACCTAGATCGAGATAAAACTTTATAAAGGATTACGATTTTCAATGTCACGGAATAAGCTTGATCTGCTTATGTCATCGATGAATGTCATTACGATGTCATCGATACATCAGGACATCAATAACAGTTCTATTCAGAAGAAAAGTTTATGTAAACGAAATATTCAATTTTGTTTTCTACAACCTAAGGAAAAAGACCCACAATTTGTAAGAAAAAACACATCATTTGCCTAAACAGAAACCTTACTGAAGCTAGAAAATCAACATTCAATAAGTTTTTGACATATCTA
>NW_019290779.1:0-11740 GCF_000500325.1 Leptinotarsa decemlineata
TTTTTGGCGAAGTCGCAAGTAAACATGAAACCTTATTTTTCTCTGAGCTAACTGTTCATTCAGTCTGATTAATTGACAAAACTTTATCAATCAGCGAGCATCCAATTTGGTCTTCATCAACTATTTTGGCTGTCCGGGAAGTTCAAAAAGCTTCGAACGCTTAAGCAATTTGCTACAGTTGGTGTAGTGTAATTGAATACCTAGTTAGATGTATTTGTTTATTTTCGTATGCTACCATACGATATTAATCACACCGTGTCCTGGAGGTGCAGTTTTGATTTGCAACTGTAGGAGTAAGCGTACTGTTGAATGTTACAGAAACTCTGGCAAATATTTGACCAAGGCATATGCCAGGTGCAGTCAGTTCCAAAACATAATTACTTTGATGTTGGTGGGGTGTGCTTGCAAATCTAATCGGTAGGTCGAAAGTCGTATATGGAAAATTGAAAAAACGATACAAAACTGTAAAGGAAACTCTTGATGTGCATTTAACCAGGTGTGAGATAAAGAGACGATATAGTCATTGGTTGAAATAGGAATTATAAAGAAGTGAATACACTGAAAATACAAAAATGTAGAGTTACGAACAAATATGTTTTTGGGAAAATATATCGTTGTGAAAATGCCTGAACACTGAAGAGACTTCATTTTGATTGTTCGGTAACTGTACGCATTCATGAAATTGTTGTCAAATAATTTGAAACTCCGTTAAAAGGGGTGATATAAAAATATATTGATTCGAAACTAGACACAATGGACAACCATATTTTCGACATATAGAATTTTCTAAAAACCATTACGTTCCAAATGAACTGCTATTCTTACTGAGAGATAAAAAATAAAAACGTTTACCAGTAAACGTCAAAATACGAATACTGCTATATTTGTAGGAGTGGGTTCCTTAATATGAATATTNTACCAGTAAACGTCAAAATACGAATACTGCTATATTTGTAGGAGTGGGTTCCTCGATATGAATATTTATGTGAATTCAAAAACACGTATCTTTCCGACTTTCTCAAATTTTATTGACTACATCTGTGATAGGTTTTCGTGTTAGGCGATTTTTTAATATCGAAAAATATTTACAAGATAGAGAATGTGAATGACGACGATCGGCCTGGACAACCAACAAAAATGTTGAAAAAGTAGAGAAAATTGTTATGTAATAATCGTCAAAATCCTATTAGAGATGTTGTTGAGGATGTCGATGTATAAGCAAATGGACTGCTTCATGACATGCAATTTTTTGTAAATTTCGGGCAAGAAGCGTGTGGCAGTGAATTTTGTTCCCAATTTTCTGAATTCTGAACAGAAAAACCGTCGCATGAGCATCGCTCACGAATTTTTGAAAAGCGTCAACTGCGATCCAGATTTTCTTGAAAAGATCATAGCAGGTGATGATTCATGGGTTTATGGTTATGTCATGAAAACGAAATTCCAATCGTCCCCATAGAAGAGCCAAGTTCGAACAAATGTCAAAGTTTTGCTCAGAGTTTTTTCGATTACTGAGGCATCCTGAGTTCTCACCACATGGTCGTACGGTCAATAAGGAGAATTATCTTGTTTTTTTTCAAACCAGCATCAAACCGGAAACCCGTGGGTTGGGTTACCTATCGGGCACGTCCCCACCTGGCGTACGGGAAACCAAATCTCCCCAAAAGCCTTTGCGAAACATGCCACCGTGGACCAGCCTATCCCCAAGCTAAGGTGTAAGGAATCGTGCCGACAGCTGAATGGCCGCAGGGTGATATGCAGTTACGAACAATCCTCTTGGGAAACTGAGCAAAACATCTTTGTAATCAGCCTTCCTCTGGTAATGCGGATCTCTGCCAGAGTGATCAACTTTTTCACTGCTACTCGTGGGAACACACATGAAACAAATACAAAAACAGACACAGAAAAAACAAAAACCAATCCCGAGGCTCGACAGAGATGCTCACCCCAAACTATGACGGCGTCTGGGGATGAACAAAAATGTCCACCCCAGCTTACCGCTGGGAATGAGGCTGGACATGATATACTACAAAGGCCAAGAAGCATTTGCCGCACCGAAGCCAAAAGGAGAAAGAGAGCCATAGAGGCAGGAGTGACAGCTACAATAAGTCCACCCGCCTCCTCCCCCACTCCACCTCCAATAGCAAAGGCACTTCCTGCGGTGGGCGCCAAGAGCTCCGCCTTGAATGAAGGCAAGGAACCGGTTGCCTCTGCAGAAAAACGCCTTTACTTGAACACATCCACAGAGGGAACACCAAGAAGGTTATAGAAGCTGCGCGGCGATAATGATGTCGCTGTACCTTCGAAAACCTTCACGAAGGCCGCCGTGAGACACCTCAAAGTTGCCAAACAGAGTGTGTGCTCGGCGAGTCTAGACCTTCATCTGCCGATATGGAGGAGATGTCTCCCAGAGACCTGTTTACCTTTCTGGAAAGAACAGGATTGACGATGACCTAGGAGGACAACTCCTTGGGAGGATGTACAATAGGTCACATGTGGCATAAGTGCTGTGAGTCTACACTCACCCCCCCTACTCTACAGATACAGATACAGATCAAACCAGAATTTATTTTGCCACAGAATTTCCGAATTAATCGAGTAACTACGTTTTATATTGATATTTTAGATTCAATTATGAATGTTGAAATTATGTTGTATATTTATTCATTGAGTGTAGCTTAAGGGACTGTTATATTGGTTGGAAATGAAACATTCGAGGAAAGCAAATTATTTATGGTCCGGTACATTTCGAAGTCGGAAATGTGAATAGGATATGATTTATATCCGTGCACATTTTTCCAGATATGCATGGAACTTACTTGTCATTGTTCATTTTCATTCGTGTGATGGTAGTGGCGTAAAATCTTAAAAAGTCAAAGTTGCCTATGTGGAGGATACTTTTAGGGATAGTGATGTGGTATAATGATTTTTTTATTCAGAAGAAAATTATTTCCAGAGCCTCCCCCAATTCAATCGTATTTCATATCTAACGTCTGAGATAATATCTTGTGGGGAGCTGATTTCAGTTATCAATTCTGCCACATCTATAGCTGCCACATCTACACCTTGAAGTTATGTGAGAAGCAATACGAAGCAAAACATCCGGTGTTGCGAAAAAACAGTTCATGGCATGAAATCACCAATTTACATCGGGTTGGCAGGTCATAAAACTTGAAAATACAATTGTTAGTGCAGGTTAGCATTATAATAAATAGTGAATGTTTAAAGTGCACGAATTTTGACAGAATAAAAAGAGTTCATCAGCTCATCTCAGTTCATATTGCAGAGAGAGGAAAATTCCTGAATGTCATAAAATGTATTCGTGATCAAAAACGAGAACAAACTCATTTTCATCCATCTTGTTATTATTCAGTTGTACAAAAGAAGTTGTTGCCGTTTCGATTGAGTAGTTTTCCCTGAATCCGTGTTGGTTTTGATTCAGTACATTGTATTTTATAAGAAAACTATTGATTCTTTTGCAAATACCCTTCTCTAATACTTTTGAGAATATACTGAGTAAGACGATGGGTCTGTAGTTGATCATTGAGAGCCGGTCGTCTTTCTTATGTATAGGTGGGACTACAGACAATTTCAGTCTAGAAGGAAAATGACCTGATTCGAATGAGATATATAGTATCTCAGCCAACAAGGGGGCAATATCAGCGGAACACTTTTTCAGAAGGGATACCAGCACCTCATCTATGCCTGTTGATTTTTATTTTTCATTGCAGCTATAATCTCTTCTATTTCGGTTGAGGAGAATGGTTGAAATATAAATAAGTTGCTTACTAGGCGCTTGGAAGTTGTACACATTTCAGATAGGTTGTTTCCAAAATAAGATTGTAACTGATCTTCAACTATACCATCAAAAAATCTGCCAAAAATGTTTGCAACTTCAATGCCGTCAGTAATTAATTGATCCTGATATTTCAATGAAATATCTGTTTGGTGTTTTTTCCTGTTTAGTCTTGAGTTTACTATTGACCATATTGTTACAATTTTATTATTGGACGAGTTTATCAAACATGCGAAATAGTTTTATTTTGCAATGACAATATTTTGATTATAAGTTTTTTCCGCAGTTCTGTGCTCAGTCTGTAGTTCATCGCTTATTGGTTGTGACTATATAGCTGAAACTGTGTACAATATAAAAAAAATCGCTAAAAGAACGTACATACCCCGCTAAATTTGAACATTCACGTTTTTTTTTAACAATCACGTAAAGTTCTCAAATTCCTGCGTTTTTATTCTCTTTTTCCATTTTGTTTTGCTCTTAATTCCATCACAAGTGTTTTTGTAGTGTCGTAGTTTGTTTACATCGACTCCTCATTTCTGCTATTAAAGTCAAATGACAGAATTCCGTTCTCCTTTTCTCAACCGCTATGTTTTCTAATTGTTTCATCATTTCCCAAAAAAACCATTATCGATATCACTCACATCCAATTATGGAGATTTTGGAACGTGTATAAAACTATTTCGGCGGTTCATTTTCATCACACATCACCTAAAATCGAGCGGGCATCATAAACCGCCTTTTACAGGAAATATAAATTTTACGGGTTATAAATAAGCTGCCATTCACCCTCCTGAATCCCTATCTGGAAACTTCAAGAGGTGTTCAAGCCTGCATCCTCAGATCCTTTCGTCAATATTTCAACAGCCTTGCCCTGTTGAGATGACACAACTGAAATATCAAAAGATTTCGTGGATGGAATAACTCTTGTGAGGTCCCAACGCGTCAACCCCAACGTATTAAATGTCATCCCGTTTATTGCATTTTTCCTTTATCTGACCTTGGCGCCGTAAAAGTTTCAGCAATGTGTTTATACGAGCATGTTGGTCGCCCGATTCATCCTGCTTCTGTTTGTGATCTATTAGGAAGTATGTGCAGTGTTGCCAATGAAAATTGGGAAATAAAACTTTCTATGTTATTATACCACTTGTAACAAGTAACAAGAATAAAATTGTATTCGTTTGAAAGTGTCCGTTTGTTACAAGTGGTGAAAAAACACAGAAAGTTTTATTTCTCAGTTTTCATGAAGATCCACCACGTAGTAACGGCTACATCCATCAATTTATCCAATGAAAATTGTTGAAATATAAGTGAATTTAAATTTATTTCGGATGTATACAGGGTGTAACATAAGTACGTTGAAATATTCAAGTGACGTATTCCAGAGACAATTTCAAGAAAAAAAGTCTATATGAACTTGTGTCCAAAAATGCTTCGTTTCGGAGATACGGGGTGTTGAAATTTAATTTTTTGTTCGCTTTTTGAAAATAACTCTTGCAAAAAATAAGTTATTCGCACGAAATTCAGTACCCGAGGTTTTTGTTGACGTGGAAAATTATAATTTGGTATTAATTTTCATGTTACATCTAGAGGGCGCTGCGTACGCTGTCATTATTTTTTTCAAATTGCCCTAACTTTTTTGACAGTGAACTTTTGGTACTTTTAATGAAAAAACCTAATTTCCACACTTCTTTCAAGTAAAAAAGGTACACCTCCTCAATAACGCTGGAGGTGATCGTTTTCGAGATATTTACAAATTTCTATATCGATGCATATTACTTTATAGCCGAATTTGATTCCATTAATTTTTGNCACGTTTTGGACCTGTGAATTGGCCTCCAAGATCTTGTGATTTAACACCGCTAGACTACTTTCTGTGGGGCTATGTAAAGTCATTGGTCTATGCGGATAAGCCACAAACGCTTGACCATTTGGAAGACAACATTCGCCGTGTTATTGCGCCGATATACGGACACAAATGTTGGAAAAAGTCATCGAAAATTGGACGTCCAGATTGGACTAAATCCGCGCCAGCCATGGCGGTCATATGCCAGAAATCATATTTAAAATGTAATGCCACAAGATTATCTTTCGGATAAATAAAATTCATGTCAATCGAATAATCCATCGTTGTTTTATTGCAACTTAAAGTTCTATACCTCTATAAAAAACACGCTTTACAAGAAAAATTAGTTAAACTTCAAATGTGAGTCACATGACAGTTCACAGAATTTTAAAGAAACAGCAAGTATATCCATATCATATTCAGCGTATCCAGGCACTTACGCTACGTGATTTCCAACCACTTATCGAATTTGCTCAATGGCTTCAAAGAAAAGACGAACAACATCCCCAAATTTTATCGAAAATCCTCTACACAGATGAGGCTGATTTTTCAAGAAATGGTATCATGTACTTCCATAACAACCACATCTGGGTGGACGATAACCCTCATGTCCAAGACATATTCTCTTTCAATGTATAGGTGGGCATAATTGGGGATTATTCAATTGGGCCCTATTTTCTCCCCTTACGTTTCAATGGAGATGCTCACCTATATTTGTTTGGAACACAAGCTTTCCCAACTTATGGAAGATGTTCCCATTAGTCTCCGAAATCACTCTTGGTTTATGCACGATGGAGCTCCTGCTCATTTCAATGTGATAGCAAGAAATTTTTTAGGATAGGATGAGATCACTGTTTCGCGAAATTGCGTCGCTACTGTATCCATATCATTACAACTGTGAAAAGTACTGAATCCGTCCTCAAAGTACGATTGGAGGAAGTTTTTATACCCCCTTCAGTCAGTAGATTTTGAGTCACGATATTCCACTATTGGTCTTAGACTTATCTATGGTCTGAACAAGAAGGTTCAGTAGATACAGACCAATAGTGTATCTTATTGCTCAGAGAATGTGAGCTGATGGTTAAATCCAATACCTCTTACCTATTACTAGTGACAAAGGTTAAATCCGATACCTCATTAATTACAGATAGCCCTCCCCCTAGTATATAATCAAAGAGTAACTCACCCCTACGGTTAATATTCGTGCTGCCCCACGCTGTATGGTGTGAATTGGCGTCATATCCCATTACTATTTGTAGTTTGTTATTTTTGCTATAGTCGATGTGTCGTCTAACAGCAAAAGGAGGTACAGTATCAGAATCTCCCGGAAAGTAGGCGGAGCAGGAGATAAAATTCTTCTTACCGTTTCGAAGTGGGGTACTATCTCCCTTTCTGTAGTCGCTCCTGATGAATAGTCTGCTTGATGCTCTCAACGGAAGAAAAGTAGATCTGCAAGCTTATACAGATGACCTTGTCATCTTGGCAAGGTCCACATTGGGAAGGATATCCTGTAATATTCTCCAAAGCACGATGAACGTTGTCCACAGTTGGTGCCTTAGGGAGCAGATGTCTGTCAACCCCAGAAAACTGTGATCATCCCCTCTACCAGGAGAAAAATTTCTGGCGATCTAACGCCACTTACCCTCAATGGTGGAGGTTATTCCATTAGGAACGGAGGTGAAATATCTTGGCATTGTATTCGATAAAAAACTCACCTGGAACGCTCACTAGGAAAAAGTTTTACACAAAGCCAGACTGTCCCTATGAACATGTCAAAGGATTTGTGGTATAACTTGGGGTTTAGGGCTCAAACAAATCCATTAAATGCATGTGATGATTGTCAGACCAATGATCACTTATGGCGCAATCGCCTGGTGACCGAAGGCTTTACAGAAAACGGCCCAGGTGAAGCTCTCTGGTTTACAGAGACAGGCTTGTCTGGCCATCAGTGGTGCCATCAGTACCACATCATCAGCGGCCATGGTGATCCTTCTAGATCTACCTCCACACCACATTTTTCTGGAGAGGCTAGATGGATTGCATACAAACTTGTGCACATTGCCATTTGTACAAATTAATTTGGTGCAGAGTGCAGCAGACTGTTGGTTGACACTGGAAGTCACAGCATTCTTAAAATAACCTCTGGCTTCATGCCTCCAACGGTCAACTATGAACTGTCTTAAAGAGTAATGACTACGAGTAGAGGGGACTGAATTCTCCAGGAGAAGGAAATATTGAAAGCAGATAGTGTTGGTTCACAGATGGATCAAAAACACCTTCCGGTTCTGGTGCAGGTGTTATTAGTTGCAGACCCAGGACAGAGATATCAACCTGCCTAGGAACCTATGCGACTGTATTTCAAGCGGAAATTTACGCTATTGAATTGTGTGCGAAGAGATTGGAAGAATTCAATCTCATCCATAAGTCAATAAAAATATTCTTGGACAGTGGCGTTGAAAGCTCTTGGCTCCGACCGAGCCACTTCTGAATTGGTAGAAAATCACCAAAAACTACTCTTCTCGATAGGAAGATTCCACATATTGTTTCTGGTCTATTCTATTCTATTCGACCATCCACCGTATCCCGCGAGAGTTTATTGTGACTCACACCTATTCACACTCAACCAAATAAACCTAATTTCTAAACGAAGCCGATTAGTTTGAATTGTGAGTGGTCTTTCAGCCCACATGGTAAGAGTACGGCTCTGCCACACACACTGTCTTCCGACAGTCCGAGTCTCTCCGTATGATGATTCAAATGACCGTGACCTGTAAGAAGGCCTGTTGGACAACGTAGTTCATCCCTACTGTAGTACAACAACTGTTTGGTATCAAGCATCGAAGGGTGAATAAACGCTTTGGAGTGAGCCAATTTTGGAAGATTCTGCCAGAATTCCATAAATCTTCTTGCCATTTAGGTGTTCAATATTTATTTGACTAAGCCTAAAGCGATGTCAATGACAGGTTCTGGTCCGATGAAGCTGCTTGCAGCACCCTCCTTTGCAGAGGGGCATCTTGGGTACTGTATTACTGAATAAATAAAGAATCTAATAGAGTATTGAGGAGTCGAAGAAGTTTTTTGATACACAGTACCATGACCCTGAGTTTCGTCACTGATTTTCATAAGAGGATATCAAAATTAAAATTTCTTTCACTTGTATCAGAATTTGGCTGGAACATAATCAAACTAGCTTCTCTCTCATCGACGTACAAAGACATTATGAAAAAAGTTATCACGAACATCCATTGAAAGAGTGAATTGAAATCTTTCTCTTCCATAAAATATTTGTTCCTCTTTGAAAACCGTCATTCAGCAGCCATTCAAACTTTCGACCCTTACCGAAAGTTTTATTTGTAAAGCCACTGCGAAGCCATAAAAATCTATACATAAAAGACCAAAACGGCCCCTGAAGCTGTAGGAAAGTTGCGTAAAATACGCTCTGTCAATGTGCTACATTTAAAGTAGAAGAAAAACAATTTTCCAGTGGCGCTGTAGAAAAAAAAAGGATATCAGAAAACAGTTATATTTATCACGTATTCAAATGTGGGATTTCAACTTGAAAGCTCACAAAACCGCGACGTGGCTGCCTCAATGATTGTTTTCTCTCTTTCCTCGAGAACCGAAAGATCATAGTGAAAATTGATGATGTTTTTTTCAAATTAATATGATGTGGATCTTGGAACCCCTCAGGGCAGTGTCCTTGGTCCATTAATTTTTCTCACATTTATTAACGATCTTCCTAAATATCTAACTGAAGCAAAAGTTCTAATGTATGCAGCGACACATGCACATATCAGATCACTCGAAACTCGCACTTTCAAAAAACTTACCAGAACACTAAACCAATTCAAAGATTGGTGCTATTGTAATAGATTAATGTTGAATGTTTCGAAAACGGTTTGTATTGAATACCATACAACTGAGAAATTACCATCAGATTGCTGAATATTATTAAATAACACTTTAATCAGTACATCGAAGTCTGCAAAATTTCTCGGAACTGTAATCTTGAGAGGCACAAATTAGTAATGTCTGTGAAAAAATCAGTGTTTCTATCTATTGACTGTTTTGAAATCTATGCTGGATAGGGATACTTTATTGAGTGTCTATTATTCGTATGCTTACTCTGCGATTTCCTATTGTATCATAGTATGGGGGCAAAGGCGTGATAACCAAAGGGTGTTTGTATTACAAAAAAGAATGTTGCAATTAATTTTTGACCTACCATATCAAACTTCATGTCGCGATGTATACAAAAACAAAAACATTCTTACTGTTACTTTTATTTACTTGCATAAATTACTGAGCCATATCTACCGAAACCGAAATAAACTGCCAAAAAATTCTGATATTTACAACCACAACACAAGGCATAAAAACGACTTGCTGCAAAAAAAATCGAATCACACTTACCACAAAAAATCACCTCTGATGATTGTAGCGTCTTACTTCAATAGGCTTCCTTGTAATATAAAAAATAGTAACACGTACGGAATTTTCACAAGTAGATTAAAGATAATTTTAACGAATCATTATTTTATAGCTTAGGGAAATTTGATGATTTCCTTTCTAGCAGTGTTAACTGAGTTCACAGTGTTTATTGTGCTTGTCACTGTATCATACAACAGACTTTTATTTATCCATTCTAAATGTTTCCACCCANACCCCTTCAAATTCAAACACGATTTCTATGACTCGCATTTATTCAAATAAGAGAAAAAAATAGCATAAGTGGAGTAAACTCATTCATGACATAAAGTCGTGATATTATGAATTAATTGAGTGATTCATTTTATTATCTTGTTCAGATTGGTGCTGTCGAAACTTTTTATTCAAATTTTCTAATTATTTAATTTGTTGCGGGTTTTTATATTTTTTCGCTTACCATATAGCTGTTTCAAAAAAGAAAGACTGTCAGAAGTTATTTTGGGAAAGTCATCAAAATTTTGTTAGAGTGAAATACAGTTTTATTGGCGATTCCTGAAAGGAAAAATAACTAGAATCTTGACATTGGTGACCTCGACAAATGTACGACATGGAAAAAGATACGTCGATAAATTCACAAACATCCTTGTTAGATAGACCTAGACGAGGAACTGCAGGGATAAACAGTAGTCATGATGATGATTATATCTGGCTTGATAAATTTGACATAGCAAGAAGTAGTATACCGTCGAATCCTGTTTCAGACAAATCGAAATCAAGAGACAAAATGAGTAAAGTTTTCAGTTTACATTCACAATTGAGCATAGTACGAAAGCGATCAGCATTCTAAAATGAGAAGGAGAAACAAGAATTAGAGAAGAAGATGCGCCAATTAGAACAGGAAGAATTATTGAAAAGTCCGAAATTGTTAGAGCTAGAGCACCAATTAGGAGAAGCTGAAATTAATGCTCCACAAGAAACAGAAAGCGGCCAATCGAAATAAGAGAAAAATTAGGATTGAATAGCTCAAGTACCACTGATGATGCAGAAAAAACTAAACAAAGAGTGTATCAATGGAAGAAAACTACCGAGAAGAAGGCAGACATGAAGAAAAAGAAAAATAACTAGAGTCTTAACTGGTGCTGAAGAAGTTACTTTTTTTTTATGAACTCCATATTTTTGTATAAAATTCATTTCGAAAATGATTGCTCTCTTTCTTTTTCTAGAAGATTCTCACATTCATTTTATGAAAATGGAGAATCAGAAAGTTGACACTACTCTATTCCAAAAATTTCTCAAATACTCACTTCAGGAAGTGGATTTTCACAGATACAGATAGATAGAGATACTACTCGTTTTTCATGTATTCAAGGTTGAGTTCACAAGTTCCCTTTTCGAAATATCTTTTCGTTAATCTATTTTCTCAGTTACAATTGTAATAACCAGTTTTTGGGTGTCACAGTTCTTCGGTCGATTTTTTTCACGATATCTTTTTATATTACCTAGATAATGTGTCCTTTTCTGCTGTATATCATGATAATAATAATAATCTTCATCAATCCCAAGGAATAAGAATGTTTATAATAGGGATAAAATTTAAAATAATGAATAAATAAATTATTTCAATATTAAATATCAGTTAAATATACACCACATAAATACCAACACATATATGTACC
>NW_019290779.1:11992-45591 GCF_000500325.1 Leptinotarsa decemlineata
TGATTAGATAATAAAAAAAAAAATGTATATCATCATAAGCGCTGTTTCATTGCGAACACGTTGATATAGGGTTGTCTCCAGAAAATTCGGTCCTATTAGGGGTTTGCGAACTTTAAAGATTTGAATTTCAATGCGCGTGGAAATGTGTGACAGAGAGATCCGAGGTAAGTATACTGTGTAATAATAAAGGACCCAACATCGTAGTCGCCTCGAATGGCATTTAGATGATTTTTTAAAACCAACAGGTTTCATCGGAGATCAAACTCCTTTGAAAATCCATTGACAAAACTATGATTTCCCACATCAAAAAGCTCCGGGTACCGAATTTCGTGCAAATAACTTATTTTTTGCAAGAGTTATTCTTTATTATTTTTTCATAAAATCGTCTCAGGAATACGTCACTTGAATATTTTAATGTACTTATGTTACACCCTGTATATGGAAGCAGGAGAGCGCCAGATTTGACAGCTATGTATTATAGTAGTTGATATCTCCATGGCAATGTAGTTAAAAGTTATGAAGTTCGTTTTTGGTTACACATCAATGGAATGTTTCATCCCGTTTATGTATAGAGATCATATAAATTGAATGATCGTTCATGTGGCTGATTCGATCCTCTAAAACAACCTCTGCATATTTATAATTTTTCAGAAATTACACAAAATACTCCAAAATTTGAAACAAATTACTTAGAGTTTTTTTAGCAAATTATTGAAAATCCTCACAAATTTTTTTTAGAACTTACTCTGATACTTACTCTGAGAGGATACTGGACGGAAACATCAGGAGGAAGGCATTATATGCATCCCCCGTAAATAATCACCAGAATATTAATCAAACCGGCAAATCGATAGATTCATCATTAAACAACATTGTCGAGAAAATCACCTAACAACAAAGAGATTGCGGTTGCTGCATTTCTCGAAATTAAAAAAGTATTTGAAAATGCACTACCTGAATCTATGGGATCGTGTCTGGGTAGGAAAGGTATAGAATCGACCATAACTGTCTGGATCTATGCGATGCTGGTAAACAGAACTGCAACTGCGACTCTTCAAGGTGAGGCCATTAGGTTCAGGGTCACCAGACACTGCCGTCGAAGTGGAGTACTATCTCCCTTTCTGTGGTCGCTCCTGATGAATAGTCTGCATGATGCTCTCGACAGAAGAAAATTAGATCTGCAAACTTATGCAGATGACCTCGTCATCTTGGCAAGGTCCACGTCGGAAAGGGTACGTTGTAATATCCTCCAAAGCGCGTTGGACGTTGTTCACACAATTGGGTCGTTTAAGCGACCCAATTTCAGCAGTCGTCTCTCTAGAGGGAATCTTGTGAATTATTGTGCTGCAGAACTTCCTCCCAGACTCCCGTTTTGCTTTTCTCATTTCGTTGTTATATGTCGTTAGAGTGGTTTTNAACTTCTTTTCTTTTACTTTCAAGGCTTTTGTTCCACCAAGAAGAGTTGCGGTTATCTCTTTTGACCCTCAGTAGACAGTTCTCATGATGAGATGAGATCACTGCTTCGCGAAATTGCGTCGCTACTGTATCCATATCATTACAACTGTGAATAGTACTGAATCCGTCCTCAAAGTACGAATGGGGGGAGTTTCCATACCCCCTCCAGTCAGTAGATTTTGAGTCACGATATTTCACTTCTGGTCTCGGACCTGTTTCAATATTGAAAAGAGTATCTATGGTCTGAACAAGAAGGTTCAGTAGATACACCACAAGAAGTGGTGTATCTTGTTGCTCAGAGAATGTGAGCTGATGGTTAAATCTAATACCTCTTGCCTATTACTAGTGACAAAAGTTGGATCCGAGCCCTCATCAACTACAGAGATCCCTCCCCCTAGTATATAATCGAAGAGTAACTCACCCCGTCGGTTTACATTCGTGCTGCCCCGCGCTGTATGGTGTGAATTGGCGTCACATCACATTACTATTTGTAGATTGTTCCTTTTGCTATAGTCGATAAGTAGTCTAACAGCAAGAGGAGGTACAGTATCTGAATCTCCCTGAAAGTAGGCGGAGCAGGCGATAAAATTCGTCTTACCCTTTCGAGATGGGGTACTATCTCCCTTTCTGTGGTCGCTCGTGGTGAATAGTCGGCTTGATGCCCTCGACAGAAGAAAAGTAGATCTGCAACCTTATACAGATGACCTTGTCATCTGTAACGATGAACGTTGTTCACACTTGGTGCCTGAGGGAGCAGATGTCTGTCAACCCAAGCAAAACTGTGATTATCCTCTTCACCAAGAGGAGAAAATCGAACGATCTAACGCCACTTACCTTCAATGGTGAGGTCATTCCATTTGGAATGGTGGTGAAATACCTTGGCATTGTATTCGATAAAAAACTCACCTGGAACGCTCACTAGGAAAAAGTTTTACACAAAGCCAGACTGTCCCTATGAACATGTCAAAGGATTTGTGGTATAACTTGGGGTTTAGGGCTCAAACAAATCCATTAAATGCATGTGATGATTGTCAGACCAATGATCACTTATGGCGCAATCGCCTGGTGACCGAAGGCTTTACAGAAAACGGCCCAGGTGAAGCTCTCTGGTTTACAGAGACAGGCTTGTCTGGCCATCAGTGGTGCCATCAGTACCACATCATCAGCGGCCATGGTGATCCTTCTAGATCTACCTCCACACCACATTTTTCTGGAGAGGCTAGATGGATTGCATACAAACTTGTGCACATTGCCATTTGTACAAATTAATTTGGTGCAGAGTGCAGCAGACTGTTGGTTGACACTGGAAGTCACAGCATTCTTAAAATAACCTCTGGCTTCATGCCTCCAACGGTCAACTATGAACTGTCTTAAAGAGTAATGACTACGAGTAGAGGGGACTGAATTCTCCAGGAGAAGGAAATATTGAAAGCAGATAGTGTTGGTTCACAGATGGATCAAAAACACCTTCCGGTTCTGGTGCAGGTGTTATTAGTTGCAGACCCAGGACAGAGATATCAACCTGCCTAGGAACCTATGCGACTGTATTTCAAGCGGAAATTTACGCTATTGAATTGTGTGCGAAGAGATTGGAAGAATTCAATCTCATCCATAAGTCAATAAAAATATTCTTGGACAGTGGCGTTGAAAGCTCTTGGCTCCGACCGAGCCACTTCTGAATTGGTAGAAAATCACCAAAAACTACTCTTCTCGATAGGAAGATTCCACATATTGTTTCTGGTCTATTCTATTCTATTCGACCATCCACCGTATCCCGCGAGAGTTTATTGTGACTCACACCTATTCACACTCAACCAAATAAACCTAATTTCTAAACGAAGCCGATTAGTTTGAATTGTGAGTGGTCTTTCAGCCCACATGGTAAGAGTACGGCTCTGCCACACACACTGTCTTCCGACAGTCCGAGTCTCTCCGTATGATGATTCAAATGACCGTGACCTGTAAGAAGGCCTGTTGGACAACGTAGTTCATCCCTACTGTAGTACAACAACTGTTTGGTATCAAGCATCGAAGGGTGAATAAACGCTTTGGAGTGAGCCAATTTTGGAAGATTCTGCCAGAATTCCATAAATCTTCTTGCCATTTAGGTGTTCAATATTTATTTGACAAAGCCTAAAGCGATGTCAATGACAGGTTCTGGTCCGATGAAGCTGCTTGCAGCACCCTCCTTTGCAGAGGGGCATCTTGGGTACTGTATTACTGAATAAATAAAGAATCTAATAGAGTATTGAGGAGTCGAAGAAGTTTTTTGATACACAGTACCATGACCCTGAGTTTCGTCACTGATTTTCATAAGAGGATATCAAAATTAAAATTTCTTTCACTTGTATCAGAATTTGGCTGGAACATAATCAAACTAGCTTCTCTCTCATCGACGTACAAATGGGGCGACACAAATAGCAATTCTGGTCCATTTTGAGCTTGACCATACTTTGAGCGCAAGAAAGTTCGCATTTGTTTCCGGGGGTCACGAACTAGCATTCGGCATATTTTAAAATCCACAAAATGAATCCTTACAAGATTGAATTGACGCAAGAACTGAATGAAGATGACTTCGATCGACGCTTGCAACTTTGCGAGTTGGTTAGTGAACGAGCGGTGGAAAATCTACATTATGTTTTCAACATTTGCTTCAATGATGAATGTTTTTTTTCTAAATGACACAGTTAATCGCCATAATTGTCGCTATTGGGCTGATTCAAATCCTCACATTTTTCATGAACTGCATACTCAACGCTGGCCGCTGACGACGTGGTACTGATGGCACCATTAATAGTCAGACAAGCCTGTCTCTTCAAGCCAGAGGGCTTCGCCTGCGACGTTTTCTCTAAAGCCTTCGGCAACCAGGCAATTCCACCATATGTGATCATTGGTCTGACAATCATCATATGAATCCAATGGGTTTGTTCGGGACCTAAACCCCAAAGTTCGACACGTCTAAAGGGACAGTCTGGCTTTGTGCGAAACTTTTTCCAAGGAGCACTAACTTCAAGCTTCTCGACCTCTCCAATACGTTTTGAACCTTGAAAAACCACATAGGAGCTAATGCCCAGTTTTATCACAATCTCAAACAACATTTGTGAAGGATTCATCTCCACCAGGGTCCTCAAATCTTCGTCCTGAATTACTGTTGGTCGACCACTCCAGGGGTCAGTTGATAGTCTCAAATTTCGCAAACCAACACCTGGTTGATTTTTCGGGCTCTTTCGGTAGCACAATTTGAATTCGTGGAGAAAAATTGGTTGAGAAATTCACCCAATGACATCACATAGTAAGAGGCAAAAAGAAGATTCGAAAAATAATGAACAGCATCAATGTATTGACTACTTGAATAGAAGGGGTTATATTTTTAGAAGTGATTATTTATTGGGAAAGAAAGTTTTTGGCTTTCTACTACTCCATCTTGATACAAAAAAAGTGGGAATCTTCCAAAGAAAGGAAGGAAGTAATCAATTTTGAAATGAGTAACTTCTATACATGGATGTGTAGATCATGCAAAGAAGCAACTTTCAGAAAAAAACTGGAAGAAAGCCCTGAAACAGCCACTTCCATATAAACATTGAATTACACGGAAGAAAAAAAAAATCGAAACGAATACGACTTTTATATGAACACTGAATTATACAGAAGATTCTTATCTCTACTCAGTTTGTATTCCAAACATTCGTTATGGAATAAAATCAGATATCATTCACATGAGTTCTACTTTGAATAAATGGTAACAAATTGCACTTACATGGAACACTGTCATCCTCACTGGTAGACACCGATGTTTCGCCAAGGATTTATTATTGTTAAATTAGCCGTTCCCCAAATTGAAATTAAATAATGCATATTTGAATATACCAAACAGAAATATATACATTTGAGATATTTTAATTCAATAAAATTTCCAATCCTAAATGATATTCCTAAAATTGGTCCGATTTTCTTTTTTAACATCTCAATAAGAGTATTCCAACAGAGACTTCTATCAATGTATAGTCCTAAAAATTTTGTGTTTTGACAATATTTAATCAGGCTTCAGTATTTCTCAATGATGTGGAAAATCACCTTCATCACTCATCTAACTCGGTTTTAAGACTTGTTCTTTTTTTTTCGGGGATTTTCACCATTTTCTACTTTTTCATCCCACTGATAATTTCTTGAATGGTTTGAACACTCATATCGGTAGCTTTTACACGTTCTTGAAATTCATCCCTGCATGAAATGTATGATATTTGCAATAATGTCTTTGCTTCAATCATTTGATTAAAATTAATTAGTGTTGAATATGTTGAAGAACTGAAATTGATTGTTTTCCTTTCAAATAAAGACATTCTGAAGAAAACAATATCTATGAGATCATTTTGAATGATATTTTACAAAATCTCCGTTGGAGTATCTACAATACATGAAGAGAGAACATTGACAGATCAAGATCTTCAGATGTACTGCAGGTTTTTCCGGGTTTTTCTGCAGCTGAAAAAGCAAATGCGCCACTGGAATCAATCAAGTCACCCCGGAGCTTCAATTAATTTTTGTTGTCGTTTCATTATTTCATGATTTGTATTACTTCCCTCTTTGTTATTAATGTCAATCCATTATATATCGATGATTTCAATCTTTTTTTTCAACAGTTCTGAATTCAAATGTGAAAAACATATTTTCAAGTAACATTCGATAAAGTCCAGGGGCAAAAATCACTGAATCATTGATAACGTTATGATTTTTCAGTTATTTTCAGTACATCTGAAGAATTGCGTTGATTGGAATACACTTTCTTTCATATCACAGAATCTCTTGATGTAACTTTCAAGTAGTTTCATTTGAATGAATGTTCTAGGTTCAAGTTTTCTTCACCACATTTTTTATTTTTTGTTATTATTCATATTCGTGACTTACCATCTTGGAAATTATTCCACATAGTATCATTCCCTCAGACATACTCGTATTTGTGCATCAGCACAGCAATACCTGAAGAGTATCCCCAGAAAACAACCCCACGAACGCCTATGTTTACTCGCGGCCCTTGGGTAAAGTTTGTTCAGATATCCATCGGATTATTCCGTGTAACCGGCACGCCAAATAGCTTTTCTGTCATGTAACTTTTCTCCCATAAGCCCTTGCGACCTTGCCTAGCGTCATATACGTTCGAATCCCGACGCAATTTCGGCCTCCTACTCGATTATGAAGGATATGTTGTTTGATTTGTGTATCTTTCAGAAAGCCAGAGACCTATAGAAAAGATAGATAATTGGTATTCTTCTTTACCATTTCTGTTTGTGAAAGTTTTTTTGGTGTAATTTCAGTTCTTTCGTATGAGTTTTATAAAGATCACAAAAAAATGCAGGAGACATGAAGTGGAAATGAAGGAACTGCTGGATATTTAATTTTCTCATTTTGGAAACTATTCAAGGATAGATCCACAGTGATCTAGATGGCGGAACATTTCTGAAAGACAGTAGTGAACCAGATACTGATCATCAGCTAAATAAGGGTCTCGAGGTTACCAGAATAGTAAAAACGATACTGATCAGTGAATATGCCAACAAGAAACATATAGAATGCATGAGATGAAGGGAAAACAAAAAAAATGCTTCAGTTCAGCGAGGTTTGGTCCAGAATCAAAACAGAGCTATCAATTTCAGCAGAGCCTTAACCAGTAAGGATGAACCTGAGAAAATCTTTGGTGGCTCAGAGTAAATAACTCATTATACTCAGCAGCCATCAACCAAAAATGTGGGAGAGCTAGTGAGGGCCGGAAACATGACGATCATTGATTGTTCATTTGCCATGGTCTGCAGGTCGAAGATACCTTTTTTGCTGCGATGCGCAACCTGAAAATGGTCGTGGTGCTGACTGATGAATTTGAAAACATCGGACAATCTGTAGGACATCGGCCGTGAAAGTCAACACACTATAAACACATCACTGTCCGCAGTGTGCTGTGACACCAGTTGATGCAGGGTAGCATTGTCATTGATACCTTTACTGCAGTTCATCATGGTGAACAACATCTGAAACGTAGGCAATAAACCTAACTTCGTAAACATGAGACATAATAATAGGCATAGTACTAGATTTTCATGACTCAAGCATGTCCAAACCACTAGGGAGGTGCTAACTCGGTAGACTGAGGATTTCAAGTGCAGAGTGAGCAAATTGCAAGGACTGCTAGCTCCATCAACTTGTCCTACGAGTTAAGTAAAGAAGATCCAGAAGAATGACATGAGAAACTGAAAAGGCCTTCAGAAGTACCAGCAAAGCACATGTTTGGGACCTATACAAAATATTGGTAACTGAATTCAACAAAGCCTTAAGAAAATCTGGAAAGGCCTTGTGAAAAAAATTATGGAAATGAGTTGAACAAGTTTGAGTATCTGCTAAACGCTAGACTATTGAAGAGACTTTGGAAAAAAAATCGATAATTAGATCGCAATGAATTATCTTTGAAAAAAACTCTTGTATGTACTATGAGGTATTTCAAGGTGTCAAATACGAATCAGAAAATGGAATCTGTGCACTCCCCTATTTCAATAGTTACATCCCTAAGTTTCAACATTTTTCAGACTTCTAAAGAATTACAAATATTCATATACCACATCACCTCCACATCTTACGACATTTTTCAGTTTGGAAAACTATAAATGAAGTCGATTCAACCTTCAGAACTTCGGAGGGCTGTTACTCTGGAAATAAAGCAGACTAAAGCTGACTTACGCTGCTGCTATTGACATGCTAGCCACCCCCTGGAAGCCTCATGTGGGCTCCAGAAAGATCTCGAGGAAAAAGCTCCTGTTTCCTGCAGCCAGGCTCCTAGGAGCCAGAGCAACTCTAGGACACCCTCGATGAGTTCTTGCTGGGGATCAGGTAGTGGACAGCCCACAGCCTAGAGTTCGAACACTGACTCAAATAGTACCTCAGGCCTATCTGAACCACAACTCTGCCGATAATCGACCATCATCGACCACTCGACGCTACCACGAGGAAAATTATCACACACACCAGGATCATGAATCGCGATGACCTAGGACCATGAGAAAACCCACTAACTCTAGTCACCTAGAATTGGGAGCATGGTAACCTCATTGAACTTGTAGCTTTATTAGATAAGTGTACTGTAGTATACATATGATTGTATGATTTGAGGAAGTTCCCAATAGAATTTTGTTGAGGATACAGAAAAAGCGAGGGAGATTACGTGGCTGTGGTTCTCACCTGAGTGTTTGTCGGCTCTAGTAGCGACTTGTAGGGAGACTTCTGGTTCCAGGAGGATGATCGTAAGAACCCGTAAGAACACCACTAGCTGGCCAGCAACTTTCTTGATTCATTGAGTAGGTTGTCGAATCACCTGAGATACTTTGTGTAGCGAGTCTATATATCGAGTCCCTGTTATTCTGCTTCTGTTTCAGCGACAAACCAAATACATTGATTCAAGGAGCGCTCCATATATTCAATCAGAATAGGAAATACAGCCGAATTTCGTGTTAAATACACATTTTGCAAATTGAGTGAAAATCATCGATAGTCGAATACACAAAGAAAAATCTGAAAATAAAAAATAGAAGAGAAGAAAACTGTTGAAGACGGAACAGAACTAGTGAAAACTAATCACTAACATATATAGATGTACTAACTCAGAACAGCTCTGGCAGAACACTCTTGAGCTGTTGAGTTCCTCAAGCAGAAGTTTGTGTCGTCTGCATATACAATTTCTAAATCTGCTTGTCTGACTGAGTGAGTCAGGTCATTCATAAACACTATGAACAACAGTGGGCTAAGTACTGAACCCTGTGGTACCCCCTGTGTGACAAATTGTTGATCAGATACATTATTATCCAGTACTACAGCTTGCCTTCTTCCGTCAAGATAGGAGCGCAGCCAGTCGTTGCCTATTCCTCTAATTCCCAGATACTCCAGTTTATCAAAGAGTAGTTTATGATCTACCATATCGAACGCCCTACTTGAATCAAAATAGAGTGCAATATGAGTTTCTTTTCCATTCCATGTGTCATAGATAAAAGAAGTGAGTTGTGCTATATCAGTAGTTGTAGATTTTTTCCTCCTGAACCCGTGTTGGAAGTTCTGTATCAGATCATTTGACTCAAGAAACTCTACTAGTCTGGAATAGCAGCATATATCAAATACTTTGGCTAGTTGAATTTGCAGACAGATGCTTTTATAGTTCTTTGTGTCATTTTTTGTTCCTTTATTTTTATAGATAATCAATATAGATATATTGATTTCGACAACTTCAGTATGCTGGGTTATTGTCTACATATGAAAGATTCATTGACAATGATTTATTGATTCATTGACAATGAATTGCCATTCTTAGAAGAATTGGTGAAGAGGTCCGACACTAAGTGGAGAATATCTATACATCATAAACCTACTATAACATGGCCATTCATGAATCACGAATCTAACCAACATCAACCTACCAAAATGATGGTGGGACAAATATTGACTAGAAGACAGTAAGGCCTCACAAGGAAAAGAAGCCGTCACAACAAGTGGATAAGGAGAATTAGGTCGAAGTACAACATCAGAACCTGTTTCAGATACGGAAATTTCATCCGTAGCAGCTTCACGAAAATCAGGCCACTAAACGCGGACTGCAATTCCAAGAATTGAATTTACCCTGTGAGTGCGGTAAATCCTATATCGGTAAAACTAAGAGGCAATTGAATACTCGCATTGCCGAGCACAAGAGAAACAACAGCGAGGAGAAACCAGCGAGTCAGGTATAGCAGAGCATGTTGAAACTCATCAACATAACACCTAGTGGTTCCAAGCTGAGATCATTCACACTTGGTTAAGAGGAAGTTCAAAGAAGCTGCATATATGTTGCGTATCTCGACGCCAGCCGAGCTGGCGTCGAGTGGAAAAACGGTCAACTCTCATTAAACCGGTGAAGCGAAGAGAGGGAAGAGGGAATAAGTGGAAGCATTCAAGTGACCCATAAATAGTCATCTCGCGGCAGAATAGTCTAGTGTGTTTCTCTGAAACTTCGTGGAATGACTTACTTCGAAAGGTACAGACTTTCCAAAATTTCACCCAATGACAAGTGAGTTTACAAAAATTGGTGGAGAAATTATTAAATAAGTTCTCTGTGTGTTCTCCGAGTGGTAAATCATCGATATAACATTGGAGTCCTTGACAAATTAAAAACTGGAAGCCCACAAAAGGATGTCAATTAAAGAATGGAAAACAATGGAAAGAATGGCACATTAGTTTTTCGTCTCTCGAAGATGATAACTTGGTTGGTAATTGCATTTCTAGTGATTATGAATTTGAATATTACAACGGTCACTAAAACAGACGGCCTCTATCGGGTAATACTGCAAAATACTGAAATTTTGTCTTCAAAATGTACCTTTTCCAAAGTTGACCCTACGTGGAAAATTGCTTTCACCTTGGAGGCGTATGTCTCCACTTCTCAGCAATAAAGAATGTTCCGAAATTAATAGTCCAAAGGAATCACTCCGGATTTTCATAAAACCATTTCATTACGCAAATAGTCGATAACACCCTCAGGTTTTTCGTAAACAACTAACATCTTTTTATGTCTGATGTGAACACCTAAAAACAATGTTCCATCAGGCAACCCTCCAGTCACCAGAATCCATTCCAGTCGAGACCTGAATATCTCCGGTGTATTTTGGGTTTTTGCCTGCTCTAATTCCATCACGAGTCCACTAATGCAGATTGATTAGGGTATTTTTTGAGCAAATGAGTGAAGAAGAGGCCCGACAATGGAACTGTGTAGGCGGTATCACTCAATTACGTTGAGTTTTCTGTACAGGGTGGGCCATCGAAAACTTGACATGGAGGTTTTGGGTACTAATCTTACAAATCCAAAAAAACCCTCAGACAGGTCGATTTTTATTGAGAAGGGAACAGTTTTTTTCCTCATTGACAGCGTGTCACTTCAACCCCATAGCAGAGGGGTGAACAAACCCTGGAATTTTAGTAAGGAATAGGGGCGAGTCGCACATAGTTTGAAAGATCTTGGAATTCTCTAAACAATGGTGTACCTTTTTTTGAATTTTGAACGTATTTAAAAGAGTGTTTTCCGAAAATTAACTTTTTCAATATTGTTAATAGCAACAAATTGTTGTACGCCATTGCTCAGTTGGAATGTATTTGGAACTCCTTCATTTGTTTCTTATGCTTATTCTTTTTTATTTTTTCAGTTCTTCTCTGATGAGAGAACTATTACAATTGAGAAATAGTTAAAAATGCTGTTTTTATTTCTCATTTTCATGTTAAAAGTGATATCTACATTATTACTAGTAGTGAGTGCCGTAAAGTATTGCTGAAGAAATAATGGTTCACACAATTGCAGAGAGGACGTTGTGTTCCGAGAGCTGCTGAACTGTTCAATCAACAACATGGGAAGCATGTGTCGCGGCAGTATGTTTTCGATTTAATTGCAAAATTTCGCGCAACTGGATCTGTAGCAAATGAAAAATGGCAAAACGAACTACCAGTAACAAATGGGGCGACACAAATAACAATTCTGGGCCATTTTGAGCTTGACCATACTTTGAGCGCAAGAAAGTTCGCATTTGTTTCCGGGGGAGATTAGAGAACTATTACAATTGAGAAATAGTTAAAAAAGCTGTTTCTATTTCTCATTTTCATGTTAAAAGAGATATCTACATTATTACTAGTAGTGAGTGCCGTAAAGTGTTGCTGAAGAAACAATGGTTCACACAACTGTAGAGAGGTTTGTACTATGTACTGTACTATGGAAATAGACGTTGTGTTCCGAGAGCTGCTGAACTGTTCAATCAACAACATGGGAAGCATGTGTCGCGACAGTATGTTTTAGATTTAATTGCTTGCAAAATTTCGCGCAACTGGATCTGTAGCAAATGAAAAACGGCAAATCGAACTACCAGTAACAAATGGGGCGACACAAATAGCAATTCTGGTCCATTTTGAGCTTGACCATACTTTGAGCGCAAGAAAGTTCGCATTTGTTTCCGGGGGTCACGAATTAGCATTCGGCATATTTTAAAATCCACAAAATGAATCCTCACAAGATTAAATTGACGCAAGAACTGAATGAAAATGACTTCGATCGACGCTTGTAACTTTGCGAGTTGGTTAGTGAACGAGCGGTGGAATATCTACATTATGTTTTCAACATTTGCTTCAATGATGAATGTTTTTTTCTAAATGACACAGTTAATCGCCATAATTGTCGCTATTGGGCTGATTCAAATCCTCACACTTTTCATGAACTGCATACTCAACGCTGGCCGCTGACGACGTGGTACTAATGGCACCATTAATAGTCAGACAAGGCTGTCTCTATAAGCCAGAGGGCTTCGCCTGCGCCGTTTTCTCTAAAGCCTTCGGCAACCAGGCAATTCCACCATTTGCAATCATTGGTCTGACAATCATCATATAAATCCAATGGGTTCATTTGGGACCTAAACCCCAAAGTTCGATACGTCTAAAGGGACAGTCTGGCTTTGTGTGAAACTTTTTCCAAGGAGCACTAACTTCAAGCTTTCCGACCTCTCCAATACGTTTTGAACCTTGAAAAACCACATAGGAGCTAATGCCCAGTTTTATCACAACCTCAAACACCATTTGTGAAGGTTTCATCTCCACCAGGGACCACTCCAGGGGTCAGTTTAGAGGCTCAAATTTCGCAAACCAACACCTGGTTGATTTTTCGGGCTGTTTCGGCAGCACAATTTGAATTCGTGTAGAAAAATTGGTTGAAAAATTCACCCAATGACATCATATAGTAAGAGGCAAAAAAAAGATTCGAAAAATAATGAACAGCATCAATGTATTGACTACTTGAATAGAAGGGGTTATATTTTTAGGAGTGATTATATTCTGATATTCTTTTGAGCGTTTCGGCGGTGATCGAATCGTACCCGGGAGTTTTTCCATTTTTTAGTGAATCAATTGTTGTCTTGATTTCTTGTTTCGTAGTGGGTGTCAGAAAGAACGAATTTGGGACTGGTTCTCTTTCAGGTGTGGGTTCAAGTGAAGGTGTTATATTTTCTGCTAGAGTTTTCCCTACATTAATGAAATAGTTGTTGAAGATTTCAGTCATCTCCTGTTCATCTTCGACTATATTTTTGTTTTTTGATTCAATTTTTGATATCTTTTGTTTTGTAGAGTTTTCACAGTGTTCCATAATGCTTTCGTGTTATTTTTATTTTTTTCTATCTTTTTGACATAGTAGTTTTTTTTTGTAGTTTCTATCAGCCTGTTCAGTTCAAATCAAAACTTATGCGAGCCAAGAATTAACAAGATCTATCTTCCTAGGTTAGGTTAGGTTAGATCCAAAGTGACTGTGTCTATTCGATCCTCCACCGCAACTCGCAAGGGTTTATTGTGGCTCACGCACATTTACACTCGATCAGTGGGGCAGGCACAAAGTATATGCTCTGCTGTTTCATCGTTAATGAGGTAGTCGGATAGTCAAGGTGCAACATACCCACCTTGATACTCGCGACAATCTTCCCATATGAGGGGTTTTTGCTCGTCAGCTACACCTGATGATACCTTAGATTCAACTGTGCAGGGCTTTTTCGCCTCTGGTTTTGGTGAATCATCTGCTCATAGGGGGTTTGTTCCTCCACCTGAGACAGATTCTGCATACGCCGCTCAAGAATTTGGTGCAAGGCGGTTTCATAAGGAGAAGACGACTCAGTCATTTCCTGGCTGCACCACGTTGTCCCACGAGTAGCTAGGGAAAGACGGTCAATCACGGCAGAGCCCTGCATTACCGTGACAAGGCGATGCTACTACGAGGGGGCGCCCGGTATCTCGAAGGTTTCGTATAGACAGCTGATAGGCTCAGTGTCATTCATCCTTTCGGCACAGATACATGGATTGAGTCATAGTTGGGATTCCATTCAATTAGGAAATAACAATGTAAAAACAATATTGACAGTTCCCTTTGTCACATTTTTTCTCTCCGACGACCTTTTTATCGGAAATAACCGACTTTGAAGTTCCATTACAAAGGTCGGGTCACTGCATGTTATCGAATTCGCGGAATTCCTACTATCGAAGTGGAATACAGGGAAAGAACTCCTTTTTTCCCAAACAATGCCTTTCTCCGGGAGTAAATATTTTGTCTCGTGGCTAAACAGAATAAAAGTCTTAAAACTCCTCCAGAGATATACCTCTATGTTTTATTTATGACTCCCAAACTCCTTTATTTATTCGCGAGCTTTTTCACCGACATTCTTTGCGGAAGCAATTTGTGTATTGGCAGAGAAAGCTTATATATTTGTTGGCGAACGAAATTCATGTTTCGAATTTCAAGGTTCTGTTTCCGATTTAGTTTTCATGTTCGCATTATAGTCTGAATGCCTGCGGATATTTTTAGAAGACGGTAGAATAGAGTTTTTCGAAAAGTCTGAAAGAATGCTTGTTTGGTATGACAAAGAATGGAGAGAACCTGGATTCATTGTTGTTGTATAATATTAGGTTGTGCCAAGAATGTTGTCCTTTTTGGTTTCATATGTTTTTGTAGCTCATTGAGCTCATTATTATATGATGGGATTTTGAGATAATTCAGGGCGAGGATTTGATGACCTTGGAGAAGACTCTCTCATCACAAACGGTGCGTAAGATAGCGGAAGTGTTGAGAAATGAACAAGAATTCAATCTAGATTTATATTAGCAATATGGTGGATAAATTTGAGTCCACTGGTTCAGTAAACTATTGAACGATACCCGAAACGCAAGATCAGCCAAAAATAATACCGCTGTCTGTGATAGTGTGCCGGAAAATTCAAGGCAGTCGATTTCGAGTCGCTCACAAGAACTGGACCTCTCGCAGACCACAACTTGATGAATTTAACGTCGTGGTTTTGGCCTGCATCCGTACAAAATCAACCGACCCAGTGAAGGTGAACGACCATATTCAACGACGTGTATTCGTTGAATTAGCTTTGGAGCAGTTAGCTACTGACCCTGATTTTCATCGAGAAATCATCTTCAGCGATGAGGCTCATTTCTGGATTAATGGGGAGGTGAACAAACAAAACTGTCGAATTTGGGAAGAAACCACCTCAAATAAGATCCAGAAGCGTCCAATGCATTCCGAAAAAGTCACTATTTTTTATGGATTTTGAGATAGCGGCATCATTGGTTCGCATTCCTTTGGGAACAACGTTGACCAGGCCATCACTGTTAATAGCGAGCACTATAAGTCTATGACTACTAACTTCTTCTGACCTGAATTGGATGATCTGGAGACCAACGACATGTGGATTCAATCTGAATGAGGGCATGGTCATTTCACGAGGATGTCATGTGAACTGGACACATACATTGTGCGATTCGACTCCTTTACATACACACACACATACTTCGTTCAATTCAAATTGAAAAATAGGAAGCGCCTAATGAGTTTAAGTAATTTGAACTTGTCATTCATCGCTCATGCTGAAAATCTAGTAAACAGTTTACCAAACAGTTCAAAGGATGTAGAAGAATATTTAATAATACTGGAAATTAAATGTTTTTTGGGGCAATTGATGGATATGATATTCTAGCCGTGATACAGACGTCGTTTATTGTTAGACGTTCTTGAAAATATCATCAATACCTCTCTGAATGAAGGAAGTTTTTCCTCAATGCTTAAGTTGGCAAGAATCTCCCCAATCTATAGAATAGGATCCCCAGAACTACCTCAAAACTTCAGGCAAATATCAATCTTGCCTTGCTTTTCAAAAATATTTGAAACTATTCTTTATAATCAACTAGTTGATTACTTCGATAAGAAAAAAATTACGAGTCCTAAGCAGTATGGTTTTAGAAAAAATATGTCCACTTTGGATGCTATCAAATCATTAACTCGTGCCATAAAAACCAGTTTTGAAAGGAACGAAAAATGTTTGGGAATCTTCACAGACCTAAGTGCAGCTTTTGATTGTGTTGATCATGACATACTACTGAGGAGAATGGAATACTACGGAATAAGAGGAGTGGCACTCAAACAAATCAAATCCTACTTGTCCAATCGATTTCAAGTAGTTTGTATTGAACATCAGAGAAGCATTCCTTTGACAATAAGTAGAGGAGTTCCTCAGGGATCAATATTGCGCCCCCTTATCTTTATTATTTATATTTACATTCCCCTCAAATATCGAGACAATTATGTATGTTGATGACACCGCATTTGGCATCAGTATCAATAAGGGGGAGTGTCCAGTTACAATCCTTGGGGCAGTTATGGAACAAGCAAAAACCTGGTTCTTGACAAACAAGCTCATACTCAATGAAAAAAAAACCAAAAGTCTCATTTTCGAATTGAGAATATCCTACAATATAAAAAACGACCTAGACATGCTGCAAACTAAATTTTTGTTTTTAGATACAATCTGTAATAGACTTGATAGTGTAGTATTTGCTATAAGAAAACTAATCTGCTGCAATAACTATTTATTATGCACTGTTCGTATCCATTATTAGATATGGCTTATCTCTCTGGAGCTCGGCAGCTCAGTTTCATTTGAATGTTATATTCGTCATTCAGAAGAGGACTGTAAGATCTATTATAGGAGTTAATTTTGAAGACTCCTGCAAATCAATCTTCAAAATGAAATGTTGAGAAAAATGACACTTTACTCTCTGACAATGGACACTGGATAATGGACTATGGACCATAGAGCAAAGATGCCTTACACCAGTGTATGTATGTACTGTATTATTTTTATTGCACAGTTAAGTATCTTCTGGAGATTTTATATTTTACCTTTCGAACCAAATGAAAATTTGAATTTGAATGAAAGTTTCTTCATTTTCAATAAGTTCCGCCACTAGTTTGCCGTGTATTGTAATCGCTTTCCTGAGTTCGTGAGCTAGGCCCAGTTTTTCACATATCCCCAATATATCCAGGAACTTGGCTTCCTTGATTCATCAAATTGTCTCTCAAACCCCACTGACTTTATATCAGCCATTTCCGGAGAAACCATTCCTCCATAAAAAGTAAAAAAGCCGACGTGTCCTGGGAAAAGAAGTCCCGGCCTGTCATGTACAATAAATCGAACTTTTCTGGAACCGCGGTCAGCATGGCTTGGCAGAGAAACGACAAAACCTATCACAGTTATTGTTCGGGACGTCCAACCGGAAAAGATTTTATCTCTGAATTGGATGAGCTACATGGATTTCAAATACCTACTTCGGAAAAATGCTGGTAGTTTTCTTCTGTTTGGTTGATTGGCGATATGGAAAAGTACACGAAAATGCTTTGGTCTTAAGAGACGAAAGTATTGCTCCTACATTCTCCAACTTCCGATAATAGAAATATAGAAGATTGGAAAACAATTTTGAGCAGATCAAGGAAATTAAACTTGTTACGGTACAAAATAGTTTATAGTTTCAAAATTCGCCGTAAAATATATAATTCAACACAATTATTTCAGGTAATATTGAAAATGATGATAATAAATGTATTTGCATTATAGATAGAGAAACATACTGAATATAAAAAAAATAATGGAATCTCAACTTAGTCGAGAGAATTGAGATTGTGCTTTTAGTTGGTGATAATGCTCAAATAACGAGGGTGGCCGCGGAAGAATTTAACAGAAGACATCCAAATCGTGAACCAATTCAACATATAACAGTTTTCAGAATCAATACGTAATTCGATAAAACCGGGAGAGTAAATCTGTTTTTTCGTTAACCAGCTGTCGCACCCCTACGAACGACAACCCTCAAAAGTCGAAACTTGTGCGAGCTAAGGACTAACGAGGTCTTACCTTTCAACGTGTGATTCCCAACACGGGTTTGGGCGATACCAAGTGGAAATCGATCGTTCAGCCTGGGGCTTGAACCACCGACCAACACGGCGGTCGATTTGATTGAGTGAACAAAGCACCCACGTCGAACCGGCTACCGTCCGTTAGCCGTTAGCCGAGACGTTAGTATATCTATAAAACGTACATGTTTGAAAAAAATATAAAGTTATTTGCTTCATACCGAAATTCATACACACGTTGGAAAGAGGCGATGAGGAACGAAGTTTGGAATTCTGCTCATTCTGCCAAGGTGAATATTTGAATAATAATAACTTTCTGGACAATATTCTCTTCACCGATGAGGCGACATTTACCACTAACGGTAAAGTGTCTACTCAGAATTCCAGGTCCGAGCAAGGGAGAATCCACACTGGATGATAAATGCAAGACAATATTCACAAAAAAATCAATGTCTGTGTAGAAATATCAAAAAATTGTATAATAGGTCAAATGTTTCATGAAACACACTAAACGGTGGAGGATTTTATGATTTTTTGACAAAGAAATTCTTAGATTTCATGGAAGAACTAAGTATTGGAGAACGCAGAAATATTATATTCCAACTAGATGGTGCCTCCATTCAGAATGTGATTGCTATGTGGCAATATCTTGACGAAAAATTTTAAGGAAGATGAATTGGAAGGAACAGCTCTTTCATTTGTTGGCTTCCTAGATCACCAGACCTGACTCTGTGGGAATATTTGGAAGAAAGTGTTTCTATAAATAGACCATGGAATTTGAACGAATTGGAGAAGAGGATAAGGCAAAAGTGTGGTGAAATTATTTGAGACAAATTATTTGAGACAAAAAATGTATAGAGCTTGAAGGAGGATATATTGAGAACTGCAATATCTGAAAAAACTGTTTCTTTTATAATTCAATTTATTTCTGTTGTTGGTTATTTTTCTGAAATCAAAAACACGTTTTCAACTTTCGATTTGTTGATTTCAATTGAACTAGAGACAACTCCATGAAATGGTTACAACCTATGTTACTGAGTATTCAAAATACTAAATCATTGAATGGTTACTTCATCGTTTCTGTGAAGTTCATAGACTTTCATAGAGGGACAGTCAAAAAATCATCGTATTCTAAAAACACTTTGTGTGATTTTCACTAGATAGTTTTACAAAAACGCAACACGTGTTTCGCCATACAATGGCTTCCTCGGGCGTGTCTTAATGGATTAACACACGCCTTTAGTGGATTAAGACACGCCCTTAATGGATTAAGACACGCCCTTAATGGATTAAGACACGTCCGAGGAAGCCATTGTATGGCAAAACACGTGAGACAGATTCTGCATACGCCGCTCAAGAATTTAGTGCAAGGCGGTTTCATAAGGTACTCCGCTCTTGAGAAGACGACTCAGTCATTTCCTGGCTGCACCACGCTGTCCCACGAGTAGCTAGGGAAAGACGGTCAATCACGGCAGAGCCCTGCATTACCGTGACAAGGCGCTTCTACGACGAGGGTGCTCGGTAACGAAGGTTTTGTATAGACAGCTGATAGGCTCAGTGTCATTCATCCTTTCGGCACAGATACATGGATTGAGTCATAGTTGGGATTCCATTCAATTAGGAAATAACAGAACCGCAAGTAATTCTGACATTCCCGTATCAGCGGGGCTACGTAGAAGCAGGCATCCTATGAGAGGTGTGCTCAAACCCTACATCCCAAGCCAGTGCACTGGCCAAAAACAGCATACACAGTGGTTCAGGCAGTTAAAGATGAACAAAGACACGCCTCTAACATCCTAGCACCAGCATGGTGTCTCCTCAAGACAAATATCCTCACTATATCCCATCGATATTATTACCAATGTCTGGCCTATAAGCTATGCAGTTTTTCTGTGGAATATGTGCCATGATGAAGCAGCCAAGAAATTCTTCTATATGTTTTTTGCCATCAGAACACTGTAACATATACGACTGTCATGTCACTTTGCGGGATTTATTAAAGCTGAATTCTGCACCGATCCACCACAGCAGAAACACTGAAAGATTAATGAACATTTGCCAACCGCATTCCCTTCTAGACGAACCATAATTCATCGAATCATACGAATAACAGTCATTACGAAGGCGTTTTAGAATTATAGCGTAACGTCTACACGATTTGTGTCATGTTCTAGTTCAATATCATCCGGATTCTCGAGTTCGTAGTTTGCCTAATCAAGACTTATTAATTACGGCAAATATGCATTGCCGCCCCAGAAAACGTCGGCCTATGCGAGAGGAAAGAGATATTGTCACTCATATTGAGGTGCAGAGTAGTACGTCTGGGGTAATCAGTATCATGTGAATGAGTTTGACGTTTGATTCTCGAATTATCCTTCAAGTAAATTTGGAACTACTATTTGTTATCAGAAAACATGAATTGAAAATTGAGGTTCTCTTTTCACTCTACACCTATCAACTACTCGTATAGTGTTAAAGCAGTGGAGCACTTTCTTAGAATCCCGTATTCAACAAACAAAAAGTGATTTGATGATGAGATGATGAGATTCAGTGATGATGAGATTCAGAAGATGCTTCAAAACGATATCTGAGCCTTGTGAAAGTCCGTGGTCTTCTCCTGTTTGCCTGATAGGGAAACAGGATAGATGGTACCGCTTTGGTGTGATTATCGTCAACTCAATGCGGTTACAGTCAAAGACGCATATCCCCTTCCCTACATATCATCTATTCTGGATCAGTTACGCGACGCGAAATACTTAAGCACGTTAGATATAAAAAGCGCCTACAAGCAGGTACCTACAGCCGAATCATGTAGAGATTTAACGGATTTACGGTCCCTGGTGACTTGTATTGTTTCAAAGTCATGCCTTTCGGTTTGACTAATACTCCTGCCACTTGGCAAAGGCTAATAGATTCTATCTTAGGACCAGATTTACAACCGATCATTTTTGTGTATTTTGATGATATCATAGTGCTATCTAAGGACTCTGAATCACATATCAACATTCTGACAAACATTTTTGATAGATTACATACATCAGGGTAGATTGTTAGTTTCAAAAAATGTTACTTCTTCCGCTCTGAACTGAGATATTTGGGTGACATTGTGGATCAGTTTGGTTTGAGACCTGATCCTTTAAAAGTTGAAGCCATGTTGAATATTTCGGTACCAAATAATGCCAAACAAATTCGACAGTTTGTAAGCACCGCTTTGTGGTATTGTCGATTTGTCCCACAGTTCTCCACTAACGTTGCACCTTTAATTGATTCCACACAGAAAAATATACCGTTTTGCTGGACAGAGGATTGTAAGAAATCTTTTCAATATCTCAAGGAATGTTTGTTTAGTGCTCCTATCCTCACACGTCCCGATTTTCAGAAAACGTTTTATTTGCGAACTGATTCGTTAGCATTTGGAATTTGTGCTGTGCTCAGCCAATATGTTGAGGACGGAGAGAAAGTAATCTGTACCTTTCTAGGTCGCTAACTCATCAGGAGTGAAAATAAAGTGCAACCGAAAGAGAATGTATTGCGATTATTTGGGCAATAGAAAAACTGAGACATTATTTGAAGGGATTTGGAGGGATTTGGAGGGATTTCAAAATAATCACTGATTGTCACTCTTTGAAGTGGTTACATAATTTGAAAGGACCTCAAGGTCATCTAGGACGTTGGGCTTTACGACTACAACCTTATGATTATGGAATTATACACCGAAAGGGATCAGAACATATTGGTCCTGACTTTTTGTTTCGATCTGTTAATCTTTCAACGGAGTCTGTAGAAAGTAAACGTGACCAGAATGCCAGAAAATTACCATACATATTTTCTTCAAGGGTCAGTAGTGAGCCCAATATTATTTCCAATATATGTAAGTGACTTCGTAATCTTCACGACTGGTTCTGCAGGAGTTTCCTGCAACTGGATGCAGGAAATCCAAGTCGATACATTTTAATGAAAGGAAAAACCTAGCGCCTACCATTCATGTAAACATCAATGATGGAGTTTTGGAAAATGTACTATGTGTAAGGTTTCTGGGCCTGTACATCGATGAATGTTTTGACCGGAAGAGACACTGTGACACAGTTATTTCGAAACTCAACTCTGTCAGCTGTCTATTCAGAAACATGAAATCAGGTTTCATGGAGATACAATTGATAATGCTATAAAATACACAGGTCGACTCTCCAGATACGGAATATGTTTTTGCATTCAATGCAATTTTGCTATCGTTTTCATTGATTTGTGATACTGTACATTGTCTCGATGTAGCAGCACTTTCTCTTCCTTCAACTGGGAGAGTTTCTCCGCAAATTCGGAATTCAAACGCTCCAGTAACACTTTTCATTATTCACTGTTTCCTTCTTAAGATAGTCGATGAATATCACATCACGAACATCCCAAAATACCAAGGACATAACCTCTCCAGACGATTGTTGTGCTTTCGAGCGCTTTGGACGAGATTCACCAGTTGCTCTCCAATCAGATGACGATCGTTTCAATTCCGTAGTCAAATGATGGATCCATGTGTCATCCATTGTCACATATGGGACCAAAAAATCCAGTTAGTTATGTTTAAACATGGCCAAACACTGCTCAGAATCATGAAGACAAACAGAGATTTATCATAGTCTACTACACATGCAAGATAAAGTCAACACGTTAATGAAGAAAAGAGAATTGAAACTTTCTATGTTTTTACCACTTTTATTTGTTACCAACGTTACTGCAGTTTCGGCCTATGAGGACATTTTCAAACTCATACATTAAAATAACAATGGTTTGAAGATTAGCCCTTATACACCACCCCTGTAGGTGATAATAGAGGTACTTGACTTGATTGAGTACCTGAATTTACAATTTACAAAGCGGATGTGCCAATTTGAAAACCGGTGAGTACACTAAATCGATTTGATCATTTAACAGGTTGCATCCGCAAGGTTCATGGTTGTGAATTTCCAAGGATTCTAAATAATTGAGTTTGTAACTTTTGTCTCAAACATTTTTCCATACGTTGAATCGTTTTTGAGATAGAGGGCAGCGCGAGCGCAAATTGAATATTATTTGAAGTCAACTGGCTATCCCGATCGAAATCAGATCAAACTAGGAACTTTATACAAATGTACAGCTGGGTATGTCCACTTTCCTAGGCAAACTCCCTAAAATGATTAACGTTCAAGTCAGCAACCATCGTTTGATTGTTGTTTCTAATGAAGCCATTGCTTCCCTTGAACGGTATTTTTCCCCATCAAGTAGCAGTGTAAAATTGAAACACGAAATTGTTCATGATCAATTGTTTCAAAAATAACAAAAGTAGTGTCGCTCTTAGCACAATAACTCTCAAACTTATGAGTAGAATGTCATGAAATTTCAACAGCTTTCTTTTGAAGGTTAGTACCAACTGAAAAAGTGGTAAATGAAATAAGACTAGCGTCACTCATGTGAGAGGCCCGTAGCAAATAATTACCACATTCTCTATCAACAGTTTTCTTGCAATATCTTCATCTTTCAGTCGATTTCCTCGCATTTCATACACCTCGAGCAATCGAATAACAAAGTTAGTTAGTGTGCGGTTTGAACTTCCAGAAATTTCTTCGGGTATGATTATGAAAGGGTGTTTCTAACAGTTCCACCAATAAAAGCCAACTTATAACGTCGTTAATCATGAAAGCAAAGTTTCGAATGATATTGAGCCTTCGGTAATTAACTTGGAGCTTTGGATTTATTCCAGTTGGATATATTTCCCTGGTAATTCTACAGAAGTTTAAGACATGTAAGAGAGTTACAAGCCGCGCTTGATGTTCCAAGTGTTGCTGAACGATTGGGGACTAGTTAATCGAATGATATGTACAGGATGAATCGATGGTTGTTACCATAGCACTTTCGAATTGAATAATTAAATCTGATGATTTTTTTAATTTGGATTGCATAAGCAGTTCGATAATGCTCGGTTTAGAAGAAGTCTGTACATACTGCGTATGAAGTTTGATGATAATAATTAAAATTGCAAATAATTTGTGACAAAAACCTACCATGTTTTGAAAAATTTCAACAATCTGTATTTCGAAAACAAATATTTCTTCGTTGACCATTCTGAAAGAAAAAGTTTTTTATTTTGACGAGAGCTACCATATACTTAGTTTTTGTTATGTTCTCAGCAACTTCACTAGCTGAGGAGCTAAGTAATATGCATCGATATAGAAAATTGTAAATATTTCGAAAACGATCACCTCCAGCGTTGTTGAGCAGATGTACCATCTTTATTTGAAAAAGGTGTGGAAATCAGGTTTTTTCATGAAAAGTACCAGAAGTTTACTGTCAAAAAAGTTAGGGCAATTTGAAATAAATAATGACAGCGTTCGCAGCGGTACCCCGGGTACCGAATTTCGTGCAAATAACTTATTTTTTTGTTTGATGGTGACTGACGATGTTTCATGGTGAATTTCACTAGTTCGGACTTCCATTGTCTACTATATAAAATTATTTGAAATCCCTGAAACAACTAAAAAAGAATAATTAAAAATGAATAGCTGGAAATAACAATTATATTAGGCAAAATAAACCTGAAATGAAATGATAGTGAAATAAAATACAAGTGAAAATAGAACAATTGAATAAATAAAAATGAAGAAATGAAAAAAAGAATGAAAATAAAAAGTGGAGAGATTCCAAGTCACGTTAGTTCACGACGTTTCGATTGTTAGTATCTACAATCGTCTTCGGGTGATGACTGGACTGATTCCTTCGAGAGATGACTATTTTTAGGTCGTTCGAGTACTTTTACTTATCCCCGCTTTCCATTTTCCGCTTCACTGGTTCCGTGGGAGATGACCGTTTGATGGGAATTGGCTATTTTTTCGCTTGATGAAGGGTTTCCATATGTTGCGTATTTCTACGCTGGCTTGGCTGAATACGTTGTTGGACTACATGTATGCGGCTTCCTTGAATTTTCTCTTAAACCAATGTTCCTCTTTGTGCAAGATCCCAGCTTAGGACCACTCGATGTTGTGTTGATGGGTCCAAACATGGTCTGCTATTCCTGATTTGCTGGTTTCCCCTCGCTGTGTGTGTTTCTTGTGTTCGGCAATGCGAACATTCAATGGCCTCTTATTGGTGAAACAAAGCTATTCAGCTATTCATTTTTAATTATTTTTTTTCAGTTGTTCCAGGGATTTCGCATCATTTTATATAGTAGGCAATAGAAGTCCAAACTAGTGAAATTCAACTTATTTTTTGCAAGAGTTATTTTCAAAAAGCGAACAGAAAAATTAAATTTCAACACCACGTATTTCCGAAACGAAACATTTTTGGAGACAAGTTCATATAGACTTTTTCCTTAAAATTGTTTCAGAAATACGTCACTTGAATATTTTAACGTACTTATGTTACACCCTGTATATCTGATAGTGGTATAGACATCCAATTCTAGACAGTGATTACCTCTAATCATAAAGGCATCCAGGAAGGGTAACTTCTCCTTGTTTTCTATTTCATATGTACGATAGTTTCAAATCAAACAGAATCACAACAGATCCGTGAAATATGCCTATCGAGAAATCCACCTTAAAAAAGAAGCCCAAAGTACACTACCTCAAATGTGACGTGTAAACGTGTGCGTATTATGAATATTACAACTCTTTCAACTTTTCCAATCGACGACTCTTAGAAAAAAAACTATATCAACATATTTATAGATGATCATCTGATCTACGATTTTTGACGAAACTGATTTCATGATAAAACTGACGGTTTTGCCGAAAATCGCGACCTTTGACCCGAGTAAATTTTTTTCCAGGTATCAGAACGATAGAGATTTTTCAAATATCATTTACGATGATGCTTTGAACAACCCTACCAACTTTGAGCTGCATGCGAATTTTCGTACCCTCAGATGTCTAAATTGACCGGATTATTATGCGAGCATGTCACTTGCAATTCGAAAACTTCCACCCGCCTCGAAACTTGAGAATACTTGATATTCCTCTAACACTATCACCCGAAATCCAAACTACAAACTCACAAGTACAGCTCTTCTCAACGCAGGTATCAGATGTCTTTTGTGGCTGTAAGGGACTAAAGTTACAAATTACATCTGACACCCACAAACTCTATGAGGCATTGATATAGCTGAGGACGACTTTTTGAGGACAGAGAACCGCCTCGGGAATATAATTTACTGCAACAAACTTTGGCGTAATACCATTTAACGCCGTTTTAAGCTCTCAAAAGCCGTGGGTATCAGAAGAGTCTCGGCCTAAAACTTCAACGAAACAAATTATTCAAACCATCCCCACATTTCATCGAATGGAATGGTTGAGAATTCAATTATCTTGCTAAAAATTTTTATAGACGAGGAGTACATAATAATTCTGTGAATCAATCCATACAGTTGGGAAATTTGTGGGACGGGTAAATTAACAATAATAATATTTCTTTCTATTCGAATTTGACTTCACATATATAATACACCGTTGTTACTAGTAACATGAAGCATATGGCTGAATGAAATGCGAAAGAAAACAGAATGTCACGAAGTTGTATGTGAAGTCTCTTCTGACATGAAATGGTGTTACTACTGTCTCACTTTATCCCTTCTTCTCTTGGTATTATATCTGAGCTGTTGGGAGAACCGTCCAGTTCTATTCGGTGATCTTACTCGTAACGCCGAAAGATTAACGTTCACCCCACGACGCCGACACGACGGTTCATTTCGCGATTATTTAAGATCACTATTCAAAATTTTATGTTCACGACAATCACAAATGAAACAATCACTTATTTGTCTTCGAATTGTGATGAAATATTTCGCGATAATCAACTAAGTACCATGTATTTGTTGCTGACCCGTTTGAGGATCCGGTTTCTACCCCTAAGGCGAAACCTGCACCTTCAGTCGCCTCAGATTCAACTATTTTCATGCGAACATCTCTGTCAATTCTTCGTTTTTCCAATACTCACCTTTGTATGTCTGCTAATTTGCCCCCTGTTATCCCGTTATCGTCTATTTTACGCTCCTCAGTCATGATTTTGAAGTCTTTCGTCTCTTGTAGGTACCCAGTATGTAGGTCCACAGCACTTAGGCCACATGTGACCCATTGTACATCCTCCCGAGCAGCTGTCCTCCTAGGTCATCGTCCATCATGTCCTCTCCAGGAAGGTGCACAGGTCATTTGAAGACATCTCCTTTATATCGGCAGGTGTAGGCCAAGACTGGCCGAACACACACTCAATTATTGACGAAAACTCCGGGCACTTGCATAGGACATGCCACCATGTCCACCAGATATTTCTTCGGCGCCAGTTTCCCAGGGTCGCCTAGGATTATATTGGCAAGATTGCATCCTTTGAGTTCATCCCATGTCTTTAGGGATTGAGCATGGGTGTGACGTTTGGCTAGTTCCGCAATCGTCGAAGTCATCAGGCCGTATGTGCCACTGGATCTTAAAATTCTTAGTCCAGTCACTTCCTTGGCTAAAGAGTCGGCAATGCGATTACCTTTACTCCTGTCGTGCCCTTTAACCCACCTCAGGATAATGTTATTATCTACCGAGGCTTTAGCTAAATCTCGGTGGCACTCTAGTACTAGCCCTGAGGTAACACGTTGTCTGTTCAAGGCTAATAGGGCTTGTCTGCTATCAGTGCAGATTGTCATGTTTTTGCAACAAATTTTTTTCCTGGTTATTTCTTTTGTGGCGATCGAGATACCAGCCAGTTCTCTTTGGACCACGCTGGTATTTTTCCCATTCCCCACCTAATCCTTAGGCTATGTGATCTGGAGTACACTTCACATCATGACCCTTCTTTGGTTTTTGAGCCGTCTGTATATATGCGTATTGTATTTGTGGCATCTGACTCAGTGTTTTGTTTTATTTGTATTTTGTAGAGTTTATTAAACACAAACCTGGGGTTAAGAGGTTGCGCAGTGAGCGCTTCTCGCCATAGGCTTATTGAAACATGAAACTCATTGCTCTACTAGAGATCATCTTGAGTATCTATTCTCCAACTGCCAGGGGTACATTCCTGGAGTGGAGTTGCTGGGTAATTTTCAGAAGGTCATTTTATCAAACGCTCCCTCGATATCTATGAATATACCTAGGGTGGATTCTCTGTTGTCCAATGATTTCTCGATTCTGCCAACCACATGGTGAGGGGCCGAATCAGTAGACCTTCCCGGAGTATATGCATGCTGATGTGGATGAAGTTGTTTGTACTTTTACTCAGTCAACGTATTACCTAATTGCTCATGTGCTGATTTGAGATCCAATCTTCCGAAGACGGATGATCTCTTCTCTCAGCAAAATTTATATCCTTCTCTAAATCTCAACTAACCTACATTGAAATACATGTGAGTCAGCGGAAGTTGTAACTCACAGTTTTTTTCAATATTTGGCCCGGTACAAGCTCCTGCAGTTTCATCCGATGAACAATCCGTAACGAATTTTTACAGTCACCAATGAGAGTTCCTTCAAAATTATAGCATTTGCAAAACCTCAACTATCCTTCACTGAAATACTTGTGAGTCAGCGGAACTCATACATCACAGTTTCTTCCTGTAGTTGGCCTGGTACAAGCTCCTGTAATTTCCTATAATAACAATCCGACCACTTCAAATAGTTCCTTGTTCTGCGGTGTATGGTGAAGGGATTTCCGAAGGGGACTTCTGAACTTTGACAAGTGAAAAAGCCCATTTTCTTAAAGCTGCATCAACACGTATGTTGGTTGCAATGTGGTGAAAATATTTGAGTCCACTGGTTCAGTAAACGATCGAGCAACACCCGTACGTCGACGAAACGCAATATCTGCTGAAAACCTCTGCGAGAGTGTGCAGAAGAATCCAAGGAAGCCGATTTCATGTCACCCACAATAATTCAGCCTCACGCATACAACAACTTGGCGAATTTTGCGTCGTGACTTGAGGCTGCACTGGTACAAAATTCAGCTGATCCAGGACCTGAAGGTACACGACCATAGATGACTGACCCTAATTTTCACCACATTATTATCTGTATCTGTAGAGTAGGGAGGGTGAGTGTAAGCCCACAGCACTCATGCCACATGTGATCCATTGTACATCCTCCCGAGGAGTTGTCCTCCATCCTGTCCTTTCCAGGAAGGTGGACAGGTTACTGGGAGACTTCTTTATATAGACAGGTGTGGGCCAAGACTACCCATACACACACTCTCTTATTGACGATAACTCCGGGCACTCACATAGGACATTCCTGAAAGTCTCATCTTTCTGTTCACACATCCTGCATGGTGGTGTGTTCACTAGCTCCATATTATAGAGGTGTTTCCTTAGTTGACAGTGGCCAGTCAGAAATCATAGTGTTAACCGTAGATTCATCCTGGTCATCGCCAGATGACCAGGAATTGGGCATACGTGTGACGTTTTGCTAGTTTCGCAATTGTCGAAGTCATCAGGCCGTATATGCCACTGGGTCCTAAAATTCTTAGTCCAACCGCTTCCTAGGCTGAAGAGTCAGAAATGCGATCATCTTTACTTCTATCGTGCCTTTCAACCTATCTCAGGATAATGTTATTATCTACCGAGGCTTTGGCTAAATCTTGGTGACACTGTAGTACCAGCCCATTCAACGTTGAGGCCCATTCTGGACTAATGGGTACAGTATAAGTCGAAGATTATCAACTTCTTTTGGCTTAAAATGGATGATCAACGTGCCATACACCTCAAGTCACATTGAATATTCTGCATGTAGCGATTTGAGGGCATGTTCATCTCACGTGGAGGTGATGTGAACCAGTCACTGAGATTTGCGATTTGACCCCGTTAGACTGTTCTTGTGGGGTTTTTCTAAGTTTGCAGGTGTATGTGAATGAGCTACAAATCACAGCGATCCTCAAATCCAACATAACCCATGTCATTGCCAAATTCAGCCTGATTTATGTCATGGAAAATTGGACGTTTCGAAGGCGCTCCATCCAAAGGAGCCACGGCAAACATTCGAATGCCGTTACATTCCACACATAATATCATCAATAGGTCTTTCAATCGAATAGAAATTCAGATATCTCACACACACTTCGTTTTATTCAAACTCATTTCCATTTCAATCATCAGGTATTTCGCCACTTCAATAGTGATTCTCACACTTTTCACAACATAAAGTCAGCCACAAGTAATTTCCTCCTTTGAGATTAGCTAATGGCAAACATCTTGAACATCCCCATTCAAAAATAAATTCCTCCTCTATCACCGTCAAGCGTTGGGGACGTGCTTTTGCAAATTGCTTCTTTATTCCGTTCATTAGGGTATTGACAATGGAAAAGTTTTCTTTGTGGAGAGTTCAGTTCGTGGAGCGGTGCCCACAATTTTTTGTTGTACTTGGGGAATACAATACAAGTAGTTTGAAGTAGAGTTCGTTTTAAGAGAAGTAAATATTTTCAGTTTCAACTAGAAGCTGATGAAAAAGTTAGAATTTTCATGAGTTTCAATGTTATTTCACATCCATTGTTAGGATATTTGGATGTTTTTGGCACTCTTAAGTATACAGTTTGAAGTTTTGAAGTATTTGGATGTGAGTTTTTGCAAAAAATAGCCGTATATATGTTTCTTTTTCTTTACTCAACAGGGTCTGTGCTATTGACTAGACGAGTAGTTATTTCCTGGAAGACATTTGCTAGATCCCAATAGGAAGGAAAACTACGAAAGGGGTTTGTTTTGAATTATCATTTCAAATGTTCATTTTATTTCCGTGTAGTCCGCTGACTGAATGAATTGCATGAACATTATCATTATTACCATCAATTCGTCGTAACGGAGGTATTCAGTTTTGCTGGAACTTAATATTAGGTTGAACCTTATTCGGGTTTGACAATGATTCAAGTCGGTAGAGAGATAAACATAATCTCTTCAGAATAGTCCGCTAGATTCCCTGATATAATGCCTTCAGATGTTAATGAAGGAATATGTGGCATCTGATGTGTATGATATACAGGCCTTATCGTTTCAGATAGGAAAAAAATAGGAAAAGAGGTGCTTGCAATCGAATTACTCCGGCTTGAGGCCAATGGCATGAAACCTCTAATGAAATCTTTTGCTCAACGAATTTTTGTCTGCACGAATCACGAGGTTAATTCTTACACATATACCTGATAGCTTGTTTCTGCAGTACTACTACAGACAGAAGTACTGATGAATTGCATACTCTCCAAAACGGTATTCCATAACGTAGGTGGTATTCAAAGAGGGCGTAATACACCGTTCTGGCAGTTTTGATTCCCAAATTTATTGAAGTTACACTCACTGCATAACATCTAGAACAAACTCTACATTCAAGTTGTTTGATGTGTTCAATAAATTTGAGCTTAATGTCAATGTGAATACCTAGAAATTTAGATTGAGTCTCGTCCTTGATCACTAAGTTACCACCAAATGACAGGTCATCAAGAGCATATTTGTTTCAGTTATATTGAAGGATAGCAAATTAGTATCACACCACTCGCTGATTTTTTTTATATCAGTAGATATTGCATTGTGTGAATCATTTGAGTTTTTGTTGTTCCACAATATCGTCGTGTTATCAGCGAAAAGAGTTAAATTTCCAGAAATGGTCAAATTTGCAATATAATTGACAATATTACTGAAGTTTTTTCCCAACACCAAATCGTTATTTTTAACACCTCGACACGTGTTCCGATCACCAAGTGATCATTCCATAGACTCCAGTTTATTAAGATTTGTTAGACAAGTTAACAACAACAGGCAACTAGATGCCTATGAGAGTGTAGAAATAAGTATACACAATAATATTATGAATAAAGATAACGGACCTATACCAAAGAGCATACTGTATAGCTTGTTAAAATAAAATAAAATAATGTTGTTGGGTTTACTGATTACTACATAATGACACATTGCAAAAATAAATTTGGATAGGCAATATTGTGGAATTGATTTTTATATAGCTGAAAATTGTTTTGTATAAACATATATTGTAAAATAATAGATAAGGCAAAATTGTAAAATTAACTTAGGTTAGTATGCCTGTATGGTTGGTACGCCTGGATGGTTTACCTGTATGGGTTACCTATATAGCATAAATAGGGTTAGCTCGCATTAGTTTCTAGATTAAATCTTCCTCTTTGAAGATGATCACTTGGTGATCGAAACACGTGTCGAGATATTAAAAATAACGATTTGGTGTTGGGAAAAAACTCCAGTAATATTCATTACTACACCAAAGGTTCAAAACAGTGCATCATAAGTATATCATTGACTTATAATAAGAATAAGATGGGTCCTTAAACTGATCTCTGAGGAACACCACACAAAATTTCTTTGTTTTTTTCTGAAAGGCCTGTTGTTCTTACCATCTGATCCCTTCCTGAAAGGCAAGATTCACACCATTTGAGCGTCATTTCTCTGCAGCCGTATTGGTGAACATTGGCAACATTCTGTATTCAACAAAAGCAATCTTTACTAATGACGTTACTAAGCGTTCGTTGACACGACTCTCGCAATTACGAAAAATACACGAAGTCGGCTCGGAGGTGTTGAAAGAGATATGAAGCGCATAAATTGTATCAAACGAGAAGAGTAGGCGTTGATCCTAATTTATTAGGAACTTATTCAATTAGCGCGCAATCAAGTCGACTGTTTATGATGCTCACCGAATCTTTTGTGTGAATTATAGCAGAATAAACAACAGTCTTCCTTGCGAATTCCTATTCGGGAAGACAAATTATTCCAGAAGATGTAAAATATAAGCTTCCACAGGATTTCCGCGGGAATATATTATTCCGAGAGTCGGTTAGAAAATGTGATATCCGCACAAAGATGAATGAATTAATAATAGAGGAGTTCCTTTTCTATGATTCTGCGATCAAAGTTGAAAACATCGATATTGAAACATATAATTAATGTGTAACTCCGCGCTGTCTGTTTACCTGATTGTCTGTGCGTTTGTCTGCGCCATTTTCAAAGAGAGTTCAACTGACTTTGTTGAGGTTCTCCCTAATGGGTGGTGATATGCTCCACTTGAAATTCAGGGTTCAATGTATTCAAATTGGATCATAAATGGAATAGTCAAATATTTATTGGAAAAAATATGTGACTATGTCAAATAAGTACTAGAAATTGATCAATGAAACGCAAAATATGTATACGATAAGTTCAAAAGCACCTATTTCGTATATCAAGAACAACACAATTTCAAGAATTTATCAAAACACAGATATAATATATAGATATGAAGTAACAATTTTATTAAAACAACGATAAATATAAAATAAAAACAACAATAAAAATTAATTGGCGCCCCAGGGCGACTTCGTTGATTACAGTGGCACATTCGCTTTTTCGGCTGCAGGAAAACCCGGAAAAACCTGCAGCACCACATCATCTGAAGATCTTGATCTA
>NW_019290779.1:45862-64370 GCF_000500325.1 Leptinotarsa decemlineata
AGCCCAAAAGCACGGTCTAATAGAGTCTTGATGATTCCTCTTTTTGTCGATTGATGGTGGTTGGATTCGTGGTTCAGATACTGTCCCGTATGAGTGGGTTTTCGGTATACAGATGTTTCCCACTTAGTGTCGGTCCTCTTCACCAAAACGTCTGAGAATGGCAATTCGTTGTGGATTTCTTTCTCCATTGTGAAAGTGATGGAAGGTCTCACGCTGCTTATGATCAACAATAAGTGAATTATTATTCAGAAAGTACGAATCTTCTCAGAATAGTATTACACAGTTTCGGAGCCAAGTAAGTCTGGGGAATAACATGATAATTTTTTCTGTGGGTGTTGTACAACTGAGTTGGTAGAGCGAAATTTCTGTTCGTATTGTAATGTATGATAATATTATAATAAAACAGCTGGCGAATATCAAAAACTTTGGCTTCGTTGAACAGAATTTCAATTGAGTATGCAGTGTTTGATGGTTTAAAACGTATTGAAGGGGTTGAAAAGCTCGAAAATTAGGTGACATATGACAATAATTGTCACGTAGAGAGGTCTGTTCTTCTTTGCTTTTGCGTAACCACAATGATCTTTTTTTGGAACGGCCTCTCGTTAATTGACTATCAAATTTTCAAGCACTTCGATAACTTTCTCACCGATAGAACCTACGCCAATCAGAACCAGGCAAAAACGGTCTTCGTCAACTGCATCCGATTCAGAGCATACAATTTTTATGGTGATGGAATTATTCGATTTTTATTACGTTGGCAAAAGTGCAATGATTCAAATGACTCTCATTTTGATTGAAGTGAATGAAGTAGACTTGATCAAATCAAATCAAATCAAATATGCTTTATTGTCCCAAGTATAAACTCGTTGACAAAGCTAATCATGTATATATGAGTTTCACTATAATAACTATACATTATACATATACATTGTTTTAATGTATGTGTCATACTGAAATATGGTTACAATTTTTAGTGCGCAGCTAAAACAATTATAGATAAATAAATGAAACTCACCGATAGAACCTACGCCAATCAGAACCAGGCAAAAACGGTCTTCGTCAACTGCATCCGATTCAGAGCATACAATTTTTATGGTGATGGTAAGTATAAACTCGTTGACAAAGCTAATCATGTATTTATGAATTTCACTATAATAACTATACATTATACATATACATTGGTTTAATGTATGTGTTATACTGACATATGGTTACGATTTTTAGTGCGCAGCTAAGACAATTATAGATAAATAAATGAATATGCATATATAAACCCACATAAATACCACACCCATACATATTTATACACATCCTAAATGAACGAATAGTTAGACATCAACAGGTAAATAAGAAAGTCAATAGATAAAATATATAAATAAATAAGATAAACAGACACTGTTTTCAAAATTGCAGGAGCTATTAAAATCAACATAAGCAGTGATCGAACAGGGAATAATTTTATTCCAGAATTCCATCCATATCTTTATCAAAGTACCCTTAAACACTATAAAACACCTGGTCAATAAGAACTTGCTTTACAGACTTCCTGAACTGATAAGGTGATTGGATATCTTTAAGACTGGTCGGTAGATGGTTATATATTTTAGCTGCATTATAAATCAATGAGTTTTTAATCAAATTTGATGATGGAATAAGCAGTTTTAATTTGTCGCTTTGGCGAGTGAAACCAATAACAACATAGGAAGATGATTTGTTCTTATGCACTAGGAACACAGTTTCGAGTATGAATAAAGAAGAAAGTGTTAGTAATTTTTGCTCCTTGAACAAGGGTTTACTTAAATACGAACAAAACTTCTGAATTAACATAATCATGACCATTTCCAAGAAAGAATAAACAACAAAATTTCGTAATAGACGCTACAAAAGGCAACGGCTTGAATTCTGTTCAAATTGTCAGAGTATATATCTGTCTACGTCGTACAACTGAACAACAAAGTTGACAAGAATACTATATTCAAAGTACCACAATAAACTGCAGAATATCTCAAGCTTCCAAATGCCGAACATTCCACAGGGCACCGTTTCAGAGGAACTTCAGCAACTCTCTTAGTAAACGCTTTGAAACGGCACGGCGGTTGGAAATCGAACAATATCGCAGAAGGTTGTGTGCTGAAAGAAAGATTTGATTGAAACACTACATTCTCTCAATGATGTTCGTGGCTATATAATTAGTTATTATCGAACACAAATGAGATTTTTCTCGATATATTTTCGAGATTGAACATTTTTCCGGATGTTCGCACACAAAAGCAGCTTCATTGAATCACAAGAAAAAGCGTCTAAGAACGAACAACCATTACACATTATCATTTGAAGATATATAAGAATACTCTTCTAATTTAACAAAATTGTTATTTTTCAAATAAAAAGACTAGTTCAATGGTCCGTTAACCAATCAAAGAGCCCTTCGGAAAACAATAATTTCCATCAAATTCTATGATTGAATTTTCCAATTCCAACATAATTCCGAAATTCCTTCACTTTGAACATTTCGCCTACGAGGTTTGTTGTTTCAGCAAGTGAATGTCAGAAAATTCCTTTTTGAAAATTGACGGTATAAATCTTGTCAGTGAAGGTAAAGTTATGCATGGCTGCTTCTGCTGGCGTAAACAAAAGAATATGGATGCGCTGGATGGAACTTTTCATTTTCAATTAAATTTACTGTTGAACTCTTCGACTGGAAAACATTCGAAATCAAAGAACGTTGGATTCTATCGTTACCGAGTGAAAGGAATTCCAGAAGGAATAAACTGTTTTATTCGGTTATGGTGTATGAAAGGACCGGCATATTGCTGAAAGTTCTGCAATTGATCAAGCTTGTGAGTTTATTTCATCAGTTCGAACTTCCATTTGAAATATAATATAATTATATTCGGAATTCGTGAAAAAATATTGAGAAGATTAACCAAAAATAACAATTTTATTTGAATGAAAAAACTGAAATTACAAAGAAATAACATAAAACCAAAACAACAACCAAAAAATGAAAATTTAATTATTAAGAAAAGCTGAAAATTACAAATTATTATTAGCAAAAAATGAAAAATAAAAATAAAAATTGACAGATTTCAAACCAAGTTATGTGACAACGTTTCGATTGTTAGTATCCACAATCGTCTTCGGTTAATAACTGAACTTATTCCTCCGAGATCCGACTATTTATAGGCCATTCGAGTGCTTTTACATATCCCCACTTCTCTCTCTCTTGGTTTTTAGCGAGAGATGACCGTTTGGCGGGAGTTGGTCGTTTTTCGTTTGACTAAATGCGTTGTTGAGCAACATATACGCGGCTTCTTTGAATTTTCTCCTAAACCAGTGTTCCTCTTTATGGATGATTTCAGCTTGAGCCCACTTGATATTATGTTGATGAGCCCAAACATGCTCTGCTATTCCGGATTTGCTGGTTTCTCCTCGCTGTGTGTGTTTCTTGTGCTCAAATGGCCTCTTAGTTTCACTGATGTATGATTCTCCGCACTCGTAGGGTATCCGGTAAATGCAATGCTTGGAATCGCAGTCCGCGTTTAGTGGCCTGGTTTTCGTGAGGCTGCTACGGATAGTGTTCCCAGATCTGAAGTAGGTCCTGATGTTATACTTGGACCCAATCCTTCGTATCCTTTTCGATAATCCTCTGATGTAGGGAAGTACAAGTACTGGTTGTGGAGGCTTCTCTTCCTTGTGGAGCTCTTGCTGTCTTCTAGCTGAAGCCTGTTTTACCATCACTCTAGAGTAATCATTTCGTTGAAAGTCGTTACTGATGATGCCTAGTTTCCTTTCGAGACCTTCCTTTGTATTACAGAGCCCGAAAGCACGGTTCAGTAGAGTCTTGATGATTCCCCTCTTAGCCGATTAATGGTGGTTGGATTTCTGATTCAGATACTGTCCTGTGTGAGTGGGTTTTCGGTATACAGATGTTTCCCATTTAGTGTTGGTCCTCTTCACTAATACGTCTAAGAAAGGCAGTTCGTTGTGGACTTCCTTTTCTATTGTGAAAGTAATGGAAGGACTTACGTTGTTGATGTGCTTCAGTGTATAGTTCTGTATTCCCATGGTTTCATATTATGAAGGTGTCGTCTACGTATCTCAACAAGACTTGGGGCTTTTTGCGGGCTTATTCAAACAAGCTTGTGAGTTGTTGCTCGATACGTGGAGTGTTCAAAAAATAAGGTGAATGTACATTCGATTATTAGTTTTTTCAATTTTACACCCATCTCAGAGGCTAGTTGGACTGCATACAGACTTGTACACATTGCCAATTGCACAAATCAATTCAAGACAGAGCGCAACACACTGTTGGTTGACAATGGAAGTCACCGCATTCTGGAAATGACCTCTGACTTCATACCTCCAACTGTCAACTACGAACTACCTTATGAAGTGCTATTACCGAGTAAAGGGGACTGGATCCTGCGGGAGAAGGAAATATTAACAGCAGATAGTTGTTGGTTCACAGATGGATCAAAAACACCTCCAGGTTCTGGTGCAGGTGTTTTCAGTCGCAGACCCGTGACAGAGTTATCTACCTGCCTAGAAACTTATGCGACTGTATTTCGAATGGAACTTTACGATATTGAATTGTATGCGGAGAGATTGGATAAATCCAACCTCACTCACAAGTCAATAAACCTATTCTCGGACAGTCAAGCGGCGTTGGAAGCTCTTGGCTCCCACCGAGCAACGTCTTAATTGATAGCAAACTGCCAAAAAAGACTCTCCTCGATAGGAAGACTAAATAGATTGTCTTTGGTCTGGATTCCTGGCTATACTGGCCTGGAAAACAATGAAGCTGCTGACTCTCTTGCATAGGAGGGTGCTGCAAGCGGCTTCATTGGACCAGAACCTGTCATTGGCATCGCTTTGGGCTTTGCCAAATAAACACTTAACACCTAGATGGCAAACAGAGTTATGGACTTCTGGCATAATCTTTCTGAATTGGCTCACTCCAAGGCGTTTATAGGTCACTGACCTATAAGAATCATCACATATACAGAGACTCAGACTGTCGAAAGACAGTGTGTGTTGTCTCTGTTTGGAAAATGATGCAGCAGAGCACATATTTTGTGCCTGCCCTGCTGGGAACCGAAGCAGGTTTTTAAGAGTTCAGCAGATCCGTACTCTTACCATCTGACATGAAAGACCACTCACTTGCCTTCACGATATAATCATTCATGATATAGTAGGGAACTGACTAGGGACTTTTTTTTCCTAGTAGGTATTTCGGAAGAATATTTTCAATCGGTTTTTTAGTGATATTGATCAAATTTTTGAATGGAGATATCAATAAAGGATGTTGATGGTGAATTACTATTACCTATCTGATTCGATTACCTTCTGATATAGCCAAAAAAGTTTCGCACGTCTTTCACTACCACCAAATGATTTTTGAAAGTAGTGGAGAATTTTCACTCGTTTTCAAGTCATACAAATACAATCATATCAATTGCAAGCATTGGTCATTTCACGTGACTCACAGATAACATATTCAGTAGCAATTTCAAAGAAAATTCCATAAAGCAAATTGAGAAGGATATAGCTAATGTGGAATATTTCATTACTTTCTCTAGTTCAATGTGATGTTCAGAACATGCGCTGTATGATTACATGAAAACAGTTACGTGAAACTGTAGGGTTTATTCGGTCGAGTGTGATTAGGTGTCGGCCACAATAAACCCTTACGGGTTGCGGTAGTGTGTCGAATAGACCCAATCACTTTGGACCTAACCTGACCTAACCTAGCCTAACACTCATCTCAAACATATATTCACATTCTCGGCTGTTTAACATGTGAGTTTTTTCTGTTACCAAGATTGAAGAGATCTATGGAAGGAAGGTGTTCTCTACGACGACTGAGGAGTAATGAAACAGTTGAATCACCAACAGCATATGCAGAACATACTTCTGTGAGATTCCTGCACTGACAGCTGTTGAATAAAATCAAACGCCCTTCGTAGAATTAGCCAGGGAAATGGTTGTTTTCTGATAAGTGTCATTTTTTCAACCTACATCTTTCAGATGATTTGATTTACAGCCAGTCTTCAAGTATGCCCACCGAATGTATATGACAAATTCTTTCCTTACACGAGGAATTGGGCAAATTTTGTTTGTACCTTATTTACTAGATGGGGCGATGACAAATGTGCTGTTTGTCGTTCGTTTCAACTTGGTTAGAGGAATGATAGTCCGAACGGAATTCGATTTTTAATTATGTAATATCATCAACCTCATGTTGACTATGGCCACTGCCTTGCACTAACGAGAGGCCAAATAGCCCGAAACTGGCCTGCAAGTGGTCCGTTTCTATAATTGAGAATCGATTCCAGCAGTTATATCCTCAACAGTATATGCAGGAAACATTTGTGTGAAGAATGCTGCACTGGCACCTGTTGGATATGATCCAACGCCCTTTGTGGTATCAGCCAGGGAAATAGTTATTTCTGATAGATATCAGTCTATTGATCAACAGTGTTTGTGAGTAGAGACTGGCACGAATAAATTATTGTTTAGTTAATTTGATTCACAGCCAATCTTCAAGTATGCCCACTGAGTTTATATGTGAAAGAATGAAAAACATTCATGTGAATTATTTTTTGAAATATATTCATTTTGACGTATCGAAATGAGGGGTTTGAAATATTGCTGGTATCAACTTGAAATATCCATCATTTGTTGTTTATTATTTACACAAAATTGTTGGTGAATGAATATGTCGAAGCTTTATTGGGTTTCAGTGCCCTCAAGAATTACAGAAAATGAAAACTATGATGACAGTGAGTAAGATACTGAATTTCGAAAGTAATGTTCTTCATGGATATTCCAAATCATGTGAAGAAAAAAATAATGTAATTACGTTCCAAGTTAATTTATTCTGGATTATTACAATGTGTTGAAACAACGATAAAAATAAAATAAATACAACAATAAAAATTAATTGGCGCTCCGGGGCGACTTCATTGATTCCAGTGGCGAAAAATGACTGGCGTTTAAATTCTGGAATGTGTCGCGTACTCTTGGGCGATTAAGATTATTTTCATATATATTACACTTGAGATTAAAAATAAATTTGAGTTCTTGCCAGTTTATTAATAACATCAAACATGCTACATAAACATCGGCGACGTTTTCCGCGGGACCTAAATCCAGTTTACGTGGGTTTAGAGATATCCACAAAAAACGAGTGTTTATTGAATATCTCGGTAATTAGGAAAAATAAAAATTGATAGGAAACAGGTGTGTTTTGAATTATTGAGATACCCACAGTTGTTTTTATTTGAATTTTATACGTAGTTCATACATCTTTTAAATGCAGGAAAATTTTCTAACATAAATATTGATTTCATTTTGGAAATGATGCAATTGGTTTCATCTACCATTTTGTTGGTACCTACTACAAAATGGCGAAACATTTAATAATTTTCTGAAGACAAACACATTAATATCGATATTTCTAGAAATATCGTTTCTTTGCCTTTATTAAACTGACACCAATCCTCACGTTTTCCGAAAAACACATACTCAACATCCAGACAAAATCAACGTTTTGGGCAGAAATATTGGGAAACCATATTGTAGGACCTTTATTTATTGATCCAAATTCAATAGATAAACTGTATTTGAATATGCTGGAAACTACTGTTGACCCTCTCATCACTGAAATCGTCGAAGCGAATCCTAATGAATTCGATATGGGTATTGTATTCCAAGAAGATGGAGCACCACCACATTATTCCAGACAAGTGAGAAACTATTTAGATACTACTTTTTCCGGTCGTTGGATTGGCCGTCGAGGTCGTACAGAATGGCCAGCCCGCTCGCCAGATTTGATACCTTTGAACGTTCATTATGGGGCTTTTTGAAGTGAAAGGTGTACGAAACTGAATCTGCTTCAATTCTGGATAAACAGCAGAGAATAATAAATATTTGTATAGATATTGACGTTACTGTGTTCAAAAATGTTCGGCGTGAAATATCGGACAGGCTGTTCATATGTGAAGAAGTTCAAGGCAACCATTTCGAACTAACCTCAAGCTTATTACCTCATATTATGTAGTTAAAAGTCAATGTATTCAGGCAATTATCAAAAGTTCCGCCATTTTGTAGTAGTTGCAGATATTGACTTCATATTCTAGAGTTGTGAAGTATTCGTCAGGAGCTTCACATTGATGTATCACAAGACTCTCCTTTCTATTCAATGTTTTTTCCCAGATGGCGCCCAGTCGCCATCTTGAAAGTTTCATCTGTCTATTGTACTTCAAAATATCCCTTATCATTATCCCAAATTTCAATTTTTCGGGTTGACCTGTTCAAAACATTAGAAGAGGAGGGTCATTAAAGAAATTCACTGCATAAATAACTAGTTGTAGTTTGAAGGTGATTGATAATATTTCATGATGAATTTCACTAGTTCGATCTAGTATATGTCATTCCACTTCAAGATAAGAATTTCACCATTACTGTCAAATCTGTGATCAAAAGTTCCCCGTGGATCTTTTGCTAGGCTTTTGGAATCCTTTATTGTACATTTTCCTAGTCTATTTTCCCTCAATGTGCCAGTGGCTCTGAATTCCTCCTCTTGCAGATGCAGCAATAAATCTCTACTAGTGAATAAATTATCGAAATAAACACAATGTCTTCTAGGGTTTTCAACACAGTCTAGTAAATTGACAACTACCCTCGTTCCCAAATTGAGGTCTTGATTTTTTGCTACGTTCGTAGAGGTTTCAGCACCACAGTACAAATCGAATTTGAAGCAATAACCATTAGAGCCACATAAAGCCCAATGTTTATATCCAAAGCGAATCGGTTTCCCACGTATAAACTGTTTCAGGCCATGTCTAACGAAATATTTTACAATCATTTCATCAATAGACAAATCTTTAACGAAGATCCCAAATTGTTGAAATGATTCATTGATCATAGTAATCAACGGACGAACTTTGAAACCCTTGTCATTCTTATTATTGTTATTTTGTACCAGGTCGTTATCATTAAAATGTATGTATCGTTTTATTTTGAGATACCGATTTCTAGACATACATTTCTTTACAATATCAACTCCAAGATCTTCTTCTTCCGACCAGTAGTTTTTTTCAGAAGGCAACTTGTGATAACCCGAAAAAATCAAGATACCCATAAAAGCTCTTATTTCTTCTGGTGAAAGACTCATGCTTGTATCATTTTTTACTGCCGCAGCGTATCTAACTGTTTCTTTAGTTATANAACAGGATTCTTGATTGAAAAATTATGGGTTTCTATTGGTTGATAATCTGTATCGTTATGAAAAATCTGTATCATAATGGATATCATTATGAAACGGATTATTGTCATATAAGTGTATTGTTGTACGGGTGTAGAAAAATAGTATTATCATTATTATGGATGGATATTCCTAGATTTTTTTCATCTCAAGTAGGATATATCACAATTAAATCTAATTCATCCATGCAATATTTAGGTTACAACTGTACGATAAATATATTGTTTATTTGAGTTTAAACTCATCTCCCAGTAGCATAGGGGTTTGACCTGGTGTAAGTACCATAATATTTGTTTCTGCTATTTGCGATTGTAATTACGTACATAAAAATACCAGACTGGCGAAATGATAAAACCTATAGTGTATAAAACGATAGTGTCTTGTAAACAAAGAACTGATAATCATGTGGAATGAAATGGCTAATGTAGGGTTTGCTATCCTCCGTAGGTTATTTTTATAATGCAGACAATTGTATATCAGCTATGTTGCATGAGAATAGTTGTTATTGCTGTACAAGTATCGGAATGCAGAAAAAGATGACATGAAGCTATATTCTAATATTTAGAGATAATCATAAAAACTGAATGGGCTACCACAATGAGAGGAAAAATTAAGTTGATTTAGCTCTTTTTGGTGACATTTTTCAGCCCTGTCCAAAAATTACGACCAAGGTGTCATTCGATTCGTATTTTTGCCTAGAAAGTTTAAGGCGAGAATATGTATTCATATAGAGCATCTGAAAGATACTGACTTTGCAGCGTTGTCAGACTGTTTCCGAAGTATCTAATCCTACATACATCACACTAGCATTTATCCATTCATTACATTAACCCATTGAGTCCCAACTTATTTTTTTTAAAGATAAATTTTCTCTAATGTCTTCATTTTAGGGGTCACTTAGTACATAAATATTCTTAATTTGCAAATCGGTGCTCAAGGGTCAAAATTGTAGGGTGTCCTATAAATATGACGCTGAAACTTGAAGGTTTTATTTTATATAATCATTACAAGAAAAGTAACAAAACATTTATTTTAAATGATAAGGATTGAAGCAGTCTTTGCACAGAGTTACTAAACATTTTACACAAAATGTAAGAGACACGTCTTCAATATCCCAATTGCATTGCACAAACACAAAACAAGATTAGATCAATGGAGTTTCAGGCGAACAGGATGGGATTACAAGAAAACCCTCGAAAGTGGCGATTTTCTCGGATTCAACTAACCCGAATTGCACAACTGATTAGTCGAGATTGTCTGGAAATAGCCGCCAAAACAAATTGGTTTCGTTAGGGGGAACACAGACACATAACGGCAATTTGAGAGTAAGACAACGAATGCAAAGAGCCCCAAGGATTAATTGGTGTTAAACAAGCACTTGAGTTAATTCACTCAATCTGTTCAGATTCAATTCATCGAGATTCGATTAACACGTTGGGTTTCCCGGAATATTCTACACACGACCGAAGATAAAGGGTGACATATATTATTATACAGAATGATAATACCATAAAATGCTTATACTTATATAGTACGCACCACTAAGATAAGATTTTGATGCGCATTTAAAACCAAATTGTATTCGCCCCAAAGATAGCTATTGGTCACACAAACTGATGTCAATAGTACATTTGCTAAATATGACTTGAGTGGGCGGAGTCTTTCAACACAGAACGATTTCACGTTTCTGCGCTGACTCATTCAAGTTGGCGAGTATTTAAAATTTGGCTATTAGAATTGGGATTTCGGGCACTATAGGAGATAGGATGGCAGTTGAATTGGGCAAAGTTATTGAAGTACCGGTTCATTCTGACATTTTTACTGGACAGTTTACAAAACCCCAACACGTGTTTCGGTATACAATAGCTTCATGAAGCGTTTCCATACTACAAAGTTGTGCACTCATGTAACTAACGAGATCTCAGTCTACTCCATTTCTTGACGTCGCTAACTTGGCTATATACTCGCGTCGAGAGTAGTGTTGCAGTGAAATTGAATAGGTTTAAGCCACAATAAATCCTCGGCGTGTTTCAGCTGAGGGTAGAATAGTTCACTTTTCCATACGTGGTACAGCGCCATGACAGTAGGTTATCCGTATTTTGGCAAGTAATTGGATTCATATCTGGAAAATTGGCAAATATAGGTTGTCTAATATGCGTTTTTTCAACACAAAGTCTCTATTGATCCATAAGTTTCCCCGTATTTTAGTCATTCATTTTAAAAGATTTTCTCAAACAGAAAGATTTAGGGGCAAGTTAAATGTTGTCATCGAATTTCCTCTAGATGGATTAGACATGAACAATTATGCAACAGAAAATGTGACTCCTTGTCGTTATAATATATCATTGTGTATCATTGAAAAGGAAATATAAAGATGAATAATAAGTAGTGAAACACAATATTCATAATATATCTTACACAGATAAAATGAATCTGTTAAGACCAAAGGAAGGGCGAACTTATTCATACATCAGTTAAAACAAATGCTATTAGTAAACAAGAAAATATTGCGGCTATTCAAAATGAATGAATTCAAAAACAGATTCAGAACTGAGTTACTCGTGAAGTTGTTTGTATCTACCTTACAAGAAGACATCTGTAAGAATTCAGCTGTAAACCAAACCGTTGACCTCAAAGTCACGGGTGAAAGATTTGTTGTGGCCATCAGACCATAATATTTGTACACAAATAAATATCCAAGTGGTTATTTTCGTCTTACATACTCAATCAATCAATCATTTTTGTGAAATACAACTGAGTTTTACTGGAAACGTATCCATCTCTTTCCAGGCAAACAATGATTCTTTCAAATATATATCCTCTTGTCAAGAACAGATCGAGTTCGTTTCTGATTTTGTCAATTTAATATCCATTTATTTCTTACGGCACACACAATGCTACAATGGAGTCCGTCCATTCATCATATTAATTACAGAAAAACGGCCACTACAAAAAACTATTAATCTTTCGGATGCCACGAACTTTAACTGTTCTTTTCCCTCCTCGAGAATTAATCACGTTCTGGATCGAAAAGGGCGTAGACCAACTGGCGTAGTTTTTCCATTTACAATGCACAACTGCACATAGTAGTTTCAGTTACCTATGGAAAAAAGAAACAAAATGTTTTGTGATTTTCGTTCGTTATTCAGGATGACACGTGACTGAAACTGAATGGTCTGGTGTGCGAAATATATTTGATCGACTTTCCCGTGGTAGAAGTTCGAAAGTTCATGATCATCGACTCCAAAATGAATATTGTACCAAGTTGATTATTTAAACAAAGTGAAAATCAGTACTCCAGAAATTCACTATAAATTTGGTCAACTATTCCAGGTTTCTTTAGACTTCGGGGTTGAATATTATATGGCTTGAAAAATCGGTAGGCTAACATACAAATGGCGTTACTAGTATCAAATCCATATAATTTTTAGTTAACCCTAATATTCAAAAAAACAAATGCACAAATTTCACAGCTGCTGGACGGACTATTAGTTTGTGGGATAGAACATTTTGAATGAAGCAGTTTTTGTTATTTCAACCATTGAGAAAATGGTTGAAATAAGGGAATCAACCGTTGGGAAGTAGTTTGCTGAGTATCGAGGAAGATGTACGCAGTGGAGATCCCAAAGAGGATGGTACCTATGGAAACATAAAAAATGTTCACAAAATAATTGTGGATCATCTCGTATAGTTGATCGGGATAGCTGAGGCTCTGAAAATATTAAAGGAACATGTTGGACATATTGTGCATGAATATTGGGATATGCGAGAGGTCTGTTCGAAGTGGGGGTCGTCCAAGCTCACAATCGACCAAAAACAACAACGAATTGATTTTTCCGAGCAGTGTTTGAATCTAATCCTCCATAAAAAAAACCCAAATGTATGCCGCCATATGTGACAATGGATGAAACATGGCTCCATCACTTCACTCCAGAATCAAAACAATCGTCATCCGAGTGGACTGCACGTGATCTAAAGCGTGTAATCGGCTGGCAAGGTTTTGGTGTCAGCATTTTGGTATGCTCATAGTATTATTATTCATGGACTATCTTGAAAAAGGAAAAACCATCAATACCGGCTATTACATAGCGTTTAAAGAAGGAAATTGTGGAAAATCGGCTCCATTCGAAGAAAGTGAAAGTGCTGTTCCACCAAGACAATGCACCATGTCACAAACCAATGCAACGATGGCAGGATTGCATGAATTAGGCTTCAAATCGCTTTCGCATCCACCGTTTTCTCCAGATCTGGCCCCCAGTGACTTTTTCCTCTTTTCAGACCTCAAGAGAATGCTTGCTGGAGAAAAATTCAGCGCTGATAAAGGGATAATCGTCAAAACTGAGCCTAATGTTGGAGGTGAAGACAAATCGTGTTATAAAAATAGTTTCCAAAAACTGTATGACTGCTGTAATTGTCTTATCGTCATCGAAGGCAACTATATTGAATAATAATTTCAAATTTTATGAAAAAAATTTCTATCTGAGCCTATAAACTTCAGCACAACTTAGAAGTAATTACTGATAATAAAAGGTAAAAAAAGTTCGGTAAGTGTTGAATAATTAATTCTGAGACAACAAATAGTTGGCCTGAAGCCAACGTATCAACCTAATTAAAAAACATATCTTGATACTGAAGAGTCGTCGTCACATATTTGTACAAACTTTAAATTGAAGCCAGATATGTTGATGGTGAAAAATGAAATGAAGTGAAAAATAATACAAATCATTCAGTTTGCAGGCTCTTTTTACCATTTCATAATAATCATTGTGCATGATCTCCCCTGGCAATACATTTGTTAGTTCTCCACAATTCTCATCTCATCATGTGGTTTATATTCCTGGGTAGAAGTTTTCGATGAGAGAGACGTACCTATATTGAAAACTCCGTTTTGGAATGTTATAGGAGAATATTTTCATTGAATGATTTTCTGGGACTGATCCGACAAAGAAAAATATCACACTTCTACTAATAAAAGCTCCCACTGTGACAGCTGTAGATCAGGCTCCCATTATCACACCATCTAAGAATAAAACTGTACAGATCTGTCTGCTACTAAATGAAGAACTGCACTTCTTTGAAAAAAGGTAAATGAGGTTTAAATGTCTGATTTCAAAGAAGAATTATATGATGCAAGACATGAATAGTTGAAATATCCATCAGATATGTGAAATGCATTTCAATGATTTTGAAATGAGTCACTTGTTTTTTCACAGATAGAATTCAATGAGTTAGGGTTGGTACTTGAATCTCGCGTTCTTTTAAAATTAACTCAGGATTTTTTTTGGAAACCATTGTGATTCATTGTTATTCAACGTTTTTCTTTAATGATATAACTTCAACTGTCAGGTATGCTGAATTTCTGCTTCTAAAAATGATTGTTTTCAACTATAAAATGATTAGTTTGTTGGTCTGGTACCAGACTCAATTTCGTTCTATCTCTCTTTTAGGCCAACTCATTTTAATTACTGAAAAATCAATTCCTAAAATAAAGCAAAGAATCGGATACAACACACCTTGAAATTATTTTTCTGACACCAATTAACGTTTTCGACTCATATTGTCTCAATAACTACCAAAAACCGCAAATTATATAGTGTGATACGTTAATAGATCTCTTACATTAGATAAAATTTGTAGTTTGGAGTTGGAATTGAAAAAAATCCGAGATTTTACCGAGTTTTATTTTTTAACAAATGCCTTCGACTTCCCTGTATATTACGTTCTGTCTTTACACGCCCCAGTAAGACATTGTATGACGAAACACGTTATGGATTTCCATCAAGTATTGGCCAATTCCATCTTATATATGAACAAGTTAATGACGTCGCCATAGGCAGTCCACTTAATCCAGTAGTGGCGAATTTATAAATGCAAAAATTTTAAATGAGAGCCATTCAAATTTCACAAAAAACGGCCGAAGCACTGGTTGAGGTATCTAGATGACACGTTCGTTGTTTGGAGCCATCTGAATAACTTTCATTCGAAAATCCAGTTCACCATGGAATCAGAAGAGAACTCCAAATTCTATTCCTTGATGGTTCAGTCATCAAGGAAGGTAATCAACTAGGCCATAAGGTGTACAGAAAAAAAACACGCACAGATCGATACCTAGATAATGGATCCAACCGTTATCCAAAACAAAAACGAACCATCATCAACACCCTAGTGAACAGAGCTTTGTGAATATATGAAGAAAGGTACGTCGACGACGAAATAAAATACCTAATCACTCTGTTACAAGCAAACGGCTACGACAGAAAAGACATAATCCGCGATACGCGTGCAAGGAAGAAGAAGAGAGATACCAGTGAAGATCAACCCCAAGGCACTGTCCATCTGCTATATATAGAAGGTGTCACCAACCAAATCGGGAAAGTCTCAAAGATGGAGAAAATTCACATCGTTTTCAAACCAACGAAGATAATATCGGAGTATCTGAGATCAGCAAAAGACAGCAGGGATGCACTCAAGTCAGCAGGAGTTTACAGGATTCCATGTAACTGTGGTAAAGTTTATATCGGTCAGAAGAAAAGGAGCTTTGGTACCAGCCTAGGCTAGGACAAGCGGAGTTGCCGATTGGAATAGACCGAGAAGTCTGCAGTCACTGAACATGCACTGACCGACGCGACGCGACGGGGAACACAAGATCCTGTTCGAAAACACTGCAAAAATGAATCTTGTGAAATCACATAATATTACGTTGGCGTTTTTGTAACCAATATCACAGGGATTTCTGTGAACGTCATATTAGCAAATGAATTCGGTGAAAACTCCTTGTGAGAATACATATTGGGTCATACGATTTTACCATACAAATTGTTGCTTGTATTTTACTTCATTTTAATTTCAGTTTTTTGCTTGATATAATTCTTATTTTTCAGCTAATCTTTTTTAAATTTTTGCAGATTCTTTCAGAGATTTCAAATCAATTCATATCATATTAGACAATGGAAGTTCGAAATGAACTTTCTCGTACTTCTCAACTTTCAAAAATACACAACAAATTAGCCATTTCATCAGTTCGGACTTCCATTGTCTACTATAATATAAATTGATTTGAAATTCCTGAGAAAATATTAAAGAGATTAACCGAAAATAACAATTTTATTTGAACAAAAGAACTGAAATTACAAAGAAATAACATAAAACCAAACAACAACAAAAAATAAAAATTAAAATATTAATAAAAGCTGAAAATTGAAAATTATTATTAACAAAAAATGAAAAATAAAAATAAAAATTAAAATATTCCAAACCAAGTTATGTCACGACGTTTCGATTGTTAGTATCCACAATCGTCTTCGGGTGATAACTGGACTTATTCCTCCGAGATCCGACTATTTATAGGCCATTCGAGTGCTTTCACCTATTCCCTCTTCTCTCTCTGCTTCATTGGTTTTTAGCGGGAGATGACAGTTTGGCGGGAGTTGGTCGTTATTCGTTTGATTAGAGGTTACGTATCTCTACGCTAGCTTGACTAAATGCGGTGTTGGACAACATATACGCGGCTTCTTTGAATTTTCTCCTAAACCAGTGTTCCTCTTTGTGGATGATTTCAGCTTGAGCCCACTTGATATTATGTTGATGAGCCCAAACATGCTCTGCTATTCCGGATTTGCTGGTTTCTCCTCGCTGTATGTGTTTCTTGTGCTCAGCAATGCGAACTTTCAATGGCCTCTTAGTTTCACCGATGTATGATTCTCCGCACTCGCAGGGTATCCGGTAAATGCAATTCTTGGAATCGCAGTCCACGTTTGGTGGCCTGGTTTTCGTGAGGCTGCTACGGATAGTGTTCCCAGATCTGAAGCAGGTCCTGATGTTATACTTGGACCCAATCCTTCGTATCCTTTCCGATAATCCTCTGATGAAGGAAAGTACAAGTACTGGTTGTGGAGGCTTCTCTTCCTTATGGAGCTCTTGATATCTTCTAGCTAAAGCCTGTTCTACCATCACTCTGGAGTAACCATTTCGCTGAAGGTCGTTTTTGATGATACCTAGTTCCCTTTCGAGACCTTCCTTTGTATTACAGAGCCCGAAGACACGGTCAAGTAGAGTCCTGATGATTCCTCTCTTAGTCGATTGATGGTGGTTGGATTTCTGGTTCAGATACTGTCCTGTGTGAGTGGGTTTTTTGATATACAGATGTTTTCCATTTAGTGTCGGTTCTCTTCACCAATACGTACAAGGAAGGCAATTCGCTGTGGACTTTCTTTTTCATTGTGAAAGTGATGAAAGGACTTACGTTGTTGATGTGCTTCAGAAAAGTGTAAGTATAGTTCTGCATTCCCATGGTTCCATATTATGAAGGTGTTGTCTACGTATCTCAACCAGACTCAGGGCTTCTCGTGGACTTCTTCAACGGAATGGTTACTCCAGAGTGATGGGAGAATATTGTTCAGCTAGAAGACAGCAAGAGCTCAACAAGGAAGAGAAGCCTACACAACCAGTACTTGTACTTCCCTACATCAGAGGATTATCGGAAAGGATACGAAGGATTGAGTCCAAATATATCAGGATCTGCTTTAGATCTGGGAATACTATCCGTAGCAGCCCCACAAAAACTAGGCCACCAAACGCGGACTGAGATCCCAAGAATTGCATTTACCGGATACCCTGCGAGTGCGGAGAATCATACATCGGTAAAACTAAGAGGCCATTGAAAGTTCGCATTGCTGAGCACAAGAAAGACATACAGCGAGGAGAAATCAGCAAATTCGGAATAGCAGAGCATGTTTGGGCTCATCAACATAATATCAAGTGGGCTCAAGCTGAAATCATCCACAAGGGGGAACACTGGTTTAGGAGAAAATTCAAAGAAGCCGCGTATATGTTGTCCATCACAACATTTAGTCAAACTAGCGTAGAGATACGTAGCATATGGAAACCTCTAATCAAACGAAAAACGACCAACTCCCGCCAAACGGTCATCTCCCACTAAAAACCAATGAAGCGGAGAGAGTGAAGAGGGGATAAGTCGGAGGAATAAGTCCAGTTATCACCTGAAGACGATTGTGGATACTAACAATCGAAACGTCTTGACATAACTTGGTTTGAAATCTTTTAATTTTCATTTTTCATTTTTTGTTAACAATAATTTTTAATTTTCAGCTTTTAATAATATTTCAATTTTTATTTTTTGGTTGTTGTTTGGTTTTATTTTATTTTCGGTTAATCTTTTCAATATTTTTTCAGGAATTTCAAATCAATTTATATTATATTAGACAATGGAAGTCCAAC
>NW_019290779.1:65212-77850 GCF_000500325.1 Leptinotarsa decemlineata
CTATATTGAAAACTCCGTTTTGGAATGTTATAGGAGAATATTTTCATTGAATGATTTTCTGGGACTGATCCGACAAAGAAAAATATCACACTTCTACTAATAAAAGCTCCCACTGTGACAGCTGTAGATCAGGCTCCCATTATCACACCATCTAAGAATAAAACTGTACAGATCTGTCTGCTACTAAATGAAGAACTGCACTTCTTTGAAAAAAGGTAAATGAGGTTTAAATGTCTGATTTCAAAGAAGAATTATATGATGCAAGACATAAATAGTTGAAATATCCATCAGATTTGTGAAATGCATTTCAATGATTTTGAAATGAGTCACTTGTTTTTTCACAGATAGAATTCAATGAGTTAGGGTTGGTACTTGAATCTCGCGTTCTTTTAAAATTAACTCAGGATTTTTTTTGGAAACCATTGTGATTCATTGTTATTCAACGTTTTTCTTTAATGATATAACTTCAACTGTCAGGTATGCTGAATTTCTGCTTCTAAAAATGATTGTTTTCAACTATAAAATGATTAGTTTGTTGGTCTGGTACCAGACTCAATTTCGTTCTATCTCTCTTTTAGGCCAACTCATTTTAATTACTGAAAAATCAATTCCTGAAATAAAGCAAAGAATCGTATACAACACACCTTGAAATTATTTTTCTGACACCAATTAACGTTTTCGACTCATATTGTCCCAATAACTACCAAGAACCGCAAATTATATAGTGTGATACGTTAATAGATCTCTTACATTAGATAAAATTTGTAGTTTGGAGTTGGAATTGAAAAAAATCCGAGATTTTACCGAGTTTTATTTTTTAACAAATGCTTTCGACTTCCCTGTATATTACGTTCTGTCTTTACACGCCCCAGTAAGACATTGTATGACGAAACACGTTATGGATTTTCATCAAGTATTGGCCAATTCCATCTTATATATGAACAAGTTAATGAAGTCGCCATAGGCAGTCCACTTAATCCAGTAGTGGCGAATTTATAAATGCAAAAATTTTAAATGAGAGCCATTCAAATTTCAGAAAAACGACCGAAGCACTGGTTGAGGTATCTAGATGACACGTTCGTTGTTTGGAGCCATCTGAATAACTTTCATTCAAAAATCCAGTTCACCATGGAATCAGTAGAGAACTCCAAATTCTATTCTTTGATGGTTCAGTCATCAAGGAAGGTAATCAACTAGGCCATAAGGTGTACAGAAAAAAAAACACGCACAGATCGATACCTAGATAATGGATCCAACCGTTATCCAAAACAAAAACGAACCGTCATCAACACCCTAGTGAACAGAGCTTTGTGAATATATGAAGAAAGGTACGTCGACGACGAAATAAAATACCTAACCACTCTGTTACAAGCAAACGGCTACGACAGAGAAGACAATCCGTGCTACGCGTGCAAGGGAGAAGAAGAGAGATACCAGTGAATATCAACCCCATGGCACTGTCTATCTGCTATATATAGAAGGTGTCACCAACCAAATCGGGAAAGTCTCAAAGAAGGAGAAAATTCACATCGTCTTCAAACCAACGAAGATAATATCGGAGTATCTGAGATCAGCAAAAGATAGCAGAGATCCACTCAAATCAGCGGGAGTTATATCGGTCAGAAGAAAAGGAGCTTTGGTACCAGCCTAGGCTAGGACAAGCGGAGTTGCTTGGGATAGACCGAGAAGTCTGCAGTCACTGAACATGCACTGACCGACGCGACGCAACGGGGAACACAAGATCCACACTGTGAAATCACATAATATTACGTTGGCGGTTTTGTAACCAATATCACAGGGATTTCTGTGAACGTCATATTACTAAATGAATTCGGTGAAAACTCCTTGTGAGAATACATATTGGGTCATACGATTTTACCATACAAATACGGTAATTTTCACAATCTCGTTTGTAATTTTCGACCATAAATGCAGGGAATCACATGGCTTATTATGCATGTATTACAGTTTTAATGATAATAATATTAATACTTTTATTACAAAACGATCATCATAGGACAGGTTTACAAAAACAAGTTAAAATGTATTTACAATGTCTATAAATCGGGGGGATGAAAATATTTAAATATTGAGGTACAGTACAAATCTTAAAATGTTAAAACAGTATTCTAATACAAAGACAAGAATTTAAGTATACAGCTGAATTTAAGAATCTGAGACACAAAATGGAAAGAGTATCTAAAGCTAATACACGTTATTACATCCAACAATTAAAAGAATAATAGCCTTTCTGCTTCAAGTCACTTATGACAGAACTCCTGAACCTCTTCAGGCCTTTGATATCTTTCAGTACTAGAGGTAGTGAGGTGTATGCTCTGATTGCTTGGTAGTGTGTGCCTTTCTCATAATAAGTTGATTTATGATAAGGGACAGATAGCTCATTTCGATGTCTAGTGTGGAGATTCATATTAGTAGAATATATTTCTTCACAAAGTTGACAAGGCCCAGGATATACAGTGAAGGCACTGTCAAGATGTCTAGTTCAGAAAAGTATGTCCCATATGAAGTATTACGACTCAATCCTAGTATACATCTCATAATTTTCTTTTGTGTTATGAATATTCTGTGAGCTTGATGAAGAGCCCCAAAATATAATCCCATAGAAAATAATTTACTGAACATAAGCATAGTAATATGTTCGCAAACAGCTAACTGATACTTGGTTCCGTAGATATCGTATAACTCCACAGATGGAGTTCAGCCTATTATTCAAGATGTTTATGTGTGAATCCCAGCTGAGGGTTGGATCTAGTGTAACGCCCAGGAATTTTATATGATCTGATATTGGAATCGATTTGCAGTTAAGTTTCACAAGTATTTATACAGTAGAAATTTATATTCTCTTCTAATAGTCATTTGTAATATCACATAAAATAAACTCCAATCCACCCGAGTTATTATGTATGTATTACATCGTCAGTTGTGTGAATTTTATCTATACTGTGTGATTGCAGTATTCTAAATCACATTGGACTTCGAAATAAAATATTATTTTCATTGTAATTATTTGATTACGTTTTCAAAACAGCAAGTATTAAGAAGAAAAAAATGGGTTAGAAGGGTGATTATGAATTTTACTCCGTACAGTATTGAGAGAAGTTGAGAAATTAGGAAATTATGTTCTTTCATCAGACAAGCTGAAAATATTCTGTTATCAATCACTATTCCCTTCTTGACAATATATGTGCCTTGTTTTCAAATTGAGGATCTTGAAAATATGGTAGACACTGCAAAATATAATATATTTCGAAGAACGAAGAAACGATCTGAAATGAAATGAATAAAGTTACACATATGAGATATGTATCGTGTAGCATAGAAACGTTAATTAGGTTTAATGAAAACATATTATTATCCTATTGTGACATTAATTTATTCATGAAGCTGAGTACTTTTTTTCACACAGGACATTTTTTTTTATTTCGATCCTTTATCCGGATGTATCTTCAAACAACATTATCTGAAGAAATTCCAATGAAGTTTGTAAGGCCTTTGAGTACTTTGCATTCATCCTGAAGTAAAACGAGAAAGCTACTTTGGAAGCTTCTAGAAAGATTTCATATCCGTCGTTGATATTTATCTTTTCAAAAAACACATGATAAATTGACACTTACTCAGAAGCTGAAAAAATACATAGATTATTTTAAATTCCTATCCCAATGCTGATGAGAGCAACCGCTCAAATCGGAATTCCACGGTTAGAATGAAAACATACACATGTTACCCCATTTCATTTTCTGTGAAAATATTGAAGTTATTTATATTTCCTAATCGATACACACTTGAAAGAACACAGCATACATTAATATATCTGTATAACTATATAGATACTGAACTTTGTTCACCTGCATTCCCAAACACCACACTTTTTACAACGCACGCTTTTACCAAATTTCTCAATTGATTTAGATACTTACCTGGCTTCAAAGTGAATCCCTTCGGCGTTCTGAAAATGGAGGATCACTGATGGACCACGTGAATTGAACTTCACATGAAATCTTCTGTGATTTATTTAATTTCACAATGTATTTTTACTCAACTCTTTGGTTCACATATAATATTCTGTGAATTCTATTGTAACTTTTTTTTTTGTGTAAAATTGAAGTCACCCTATAAATATTGTGAATATTACAGTATATATCCATGTTTTTCACAATCATTTTTAACAGTGAATACCTAATTAATATTCAACAAGAATGTATTTAGAAGTCATACAAATACACAAAATCCAAGAGAACTTCAACAGAAAGCAAAGGAGAACATATCTATCAACACACATCGAAAAGCGCCAAAACGAAGCAAAGTCACGAGTGTGAAGTTATCCACATCCACAAAGTACACTGAAAAAAACACCGCATTATTATTTTTTCATTTACCGACTCTGCTCATCTACCATTTTTTAATATGATACGCTAATTGACTGAATTAGTAAAAAAACAGAACCGTCCTAGTTTATTAAACTGTCTGAAGGGGTGAAAATAGGGTGGAAATATTTAAAAAAATCGTAACATGGAAAATCGACTTTGTACACCTACAAAATTGAGATATGTTATTCCTGATGATCTACTCAACAGAAAAAAACTTCACGTCATAGTTTACCAGGCCGTCTGAGGGGGTGAAAATGGGGTGGAAAATTGAAAAAATCGTATCTTCGAAAATTGAATGTGTGTACCTACAAGTTTGAGATATGTTATCTATCATGATTTATTCGACAGGAAAAACTTCACGTCACAGTTTATCAGGCCGTCTTAGGGGGTGAACATGGGGTGAAAATATAAAAAAATGTCTTTACATGAAAAATCGAATATGTACACCTACAAATTTGATATATGTTATTTCTGGCGATCTATTCAGTTGAAGAAACTTCACGTTATAGTTTTCCAGGCCGTCTGAGGGGGTGAAAATGGGGTGAAAAGTTGAAAAAATCGTATCTTCGAAAATTGAATGTGTACACCTACAAGATTGATATGTTATTACTGACACCCGATTTGACGAGAAAAACTTCACGTTACAGTTTTCCAGGACGTCTGAGGGGGTGAAAATGTAGTGGAAACTTGAAAAAATCATATATTTAAAAATTGAATTTGTGCACCTACAAGATTGAGATATGTTATTTCTGACACCCCATTTCACGAGAAAAACTTCACGTTATAGTTTTCCAGGCCGTCATATATTCAAAAATTGAGTTTTGACACCTACAAAATTGAGATACGTTACTCTTGATACCCGATTTGACGAGAAAAACTTCACTTTAAAGTTTTCCAGGTCGTCTGAGGGGGTGAAAATGGGGTGGAAACTGGAAAAAATCATATGTTCAAAAATTGAGATACGTTATTTCTGACACCCGATCTGACGAGAAAAACTTCACGTTATAGTTTTCCAGGTCGTCTGAGGGGGTGAAAATGGGGTGGAAACTTGAAAAAATCATGTATTTGAAAATTGAGTTTGTACACCTACAAGATTGTAGTGTGCAGAGTCGGTAAATGGAAAAATAATAATGCTATATTTTTTTCCAAGTGTAATTTGTGGATTTGGATAACTTCACACTCGTAGCAAAGTCACCCAAATCGCCCGGGAAGTACGCGCGACCCGCCGTTACAAAAAGTTCGCGAAAAGTCAGCACTATCAATGACATGGCAGAAATGAGAGCTACAGTTTCAGTTGACACGTCAAGAAGAGTGCTTCGACCTCGCCACTGAAGATAACTACCGCAGTTGCAGTCGAAACGTTTGAAGATTATAAACAAAGAAAACCACGGCAAAACTCGGAAACCAACCGTGAAAGCCTACATTCCTATAATGAATAGTTTGTCATGATTTCAATTTATAAGCGCGTCATTCAAGTATTTATTTTCATGAATAATTCATGAATTGTTATTCCAGTTTCATTAAAATAAACGTACTTCACAATTTTGTACAACCCTGCTATCAACACAGTCCGAATTGATTGCAACGAATAGTCATATATTATTCATGAGTGCGAAAAATAATTACAAATTGTTACAATGGCAGTCACAAAAGTGAACCCAGCTCGTACCTCATTATTCTGGAGTTGTCCTTGCCTTGATCCGACTATTCCTTGACCCTGACGACACTAAACAGCATATGCCTCAATCTCATCACTCCAAATACGTAGAGAATACAAAGCGATTGTGATGTAACAAACGCCAAGAAGACATCCATTTAAAATGTAAATTCCTCGTTGAATGGTGGAAACAATGGTTACATTTAGTGAACGTGATATTTCGCATTCTGAAGTAAATTAAAAGTTCAACTCGTTTTATGTGTTTCTTTACTTGTTGCCGACAACGAAACGGAGATAACAAATTCACTAGGAGATACGAGTATAGCCACGATTTATAGCAAGTTTGCAGTCGGAGACTTTTCTCACGTCTCTGTCAACTACTTTTGTTTTATATTCTACAGGAAAAATAAATTTTCCGTTCGTTAAAACCGTGAAAATATTATTTGGAATGTAAGCTCTACCATTTTGCTATTTCCGAAACATTTAGCAATCCAAACTATATTCATCAAACAAACAAAGAAAGATGCGTAATCAAAGCATGATCACCACGCATATTTGCATTTATTGGGTAAAATAAGCAAGCCTCTTCACGCTGATCAAGTTTGAAATGTTTACAATGTCAAATACTGATACGGCTGAAGGACCTGCTAATGTGTGTCTCAACATACCTACCACGTAAAAAAACTTCCGATACCCAGCCACATATTATTCCAAAAAAACTCGGCCATTTCTCACTGCGACTCTGTCTGGGAGGTCACGATGCATGATACTGTTTTGGAGCACTCTGTTGCTTAGATGGACAGAGAATAGTGTCACGGTCTCAACAAATTGAAGTTGTGCCATTATTTCCAGTTGATTAACATTTCAAAAAAATATCTAGTAACGATTGAAATTTATTTTTGAGGAAGCTAGTACTTGTGACCACCGGTATTTCCTCCTTCCAAAGATATCATTTTTCAGTTACTCTTCTGAAAATTCAATCTGCCTAAACTGAACTTTTCGAAAACTAGCACCCGAGGAAATTATTTGAAAATTACATATTTTGTGAATTATCCTTGAACGTCATTTTGTTCAAGTTTTCATCATTCTGCATTCAATAAATATGTAAACATATTTTTTGAAGTAGAGTCCAACGAAATTCTAATTAACAGTTTTGCAAGACATTCATGCACGCTTCTTCACCTAACCATTGAAAAATGATCCTTTTTTCAACACAAGGTAACACTTTCTTGACAAACACACAAACTATGAATATGTTCTTCAATATATCAAAGCTTAATTAATTTTCATTATATAAATATTTACAAAACGTGTCTTATATGAAGAATTGAATACAGAATTCAACAACTTTTTTTGTGAAAGGTGTACAACTAGTTCAATTTTCTCAAGATGAAATGAAATGTTGAACTATCTTTTCATTTTATACCGTTAAAAAAATAAACAAGCGAACCACTTTCCTTCTCTTCAAGCCCTAATATACAGGGTGTAACTGAATAAGTGTAAAACATTTAAGGAGGTGATTCCTCATCGAAAAAAAGATAGGATCTTTCATATAAAGAAACTTCATTGGAGCATCCCTTGTTAAGATACAGCCCCTTAAAGGGGGTACATAAAATTTGTATAACAATCTTTTTCACAAGCACTAAAAAAGTTACAATATTGAAGTTAACCTGACGTTTTGTACTACCAAAAAGACATTAGCAGTAACTTATTTGGTTTACCCCATGGTTGTAAGGGGTGGAAAACGCAACCCCTAAAATTTATTTTCAATGTAACTTTTTGTCTTATTATTTGTTTACCATTTAGAAATTTATTTCCGATAGCCTGTTTCATTATAAACAAGAAATGTCTCTTGGGTTTTTTCCCAAAATAAACCAGTTCGCAGCAAAAAGTTATTTTACGAACAACTACAGAGATACATCGTCATAAATGCGAACTGGATTAATTGTTATTTTGTAGTTAGTACCTGCAGTAAACGATTCAAGGGCAATACAACTAATTTATTAATAACAAAACACACAACCTGTATAAATCATAGTGAATGTTCAATATGTCTACATTCAGACATTACGCATGCGTCTAGACATCGGCGCATTGAGCCACGTATTCGCTTAAATATTCCACCCTGCACACATCGATGATGCGGTTTCTTAATTCCTCTAAACTGCTAACAGGAGTACGATAAACCAAATGCTGTAAATGGCCCCAAATAGAGAAATCGGGAGGATTGAGATCCGGGGATCGACTCCTCGACCTATCCACTGATTTGCATATGTTTCAGTTAAATGCTGACGTGCTACTTGACTGAAATGGGCAGGAGCCCCATCATGCATAAAAAACATATGCCTTCTGACGCCCAAAGGAACTTCCTCCAGCAGTACTGGATGCACTTCTCTCAAAAATTGAACGTATGCCTCACCATTTTATCGAGGAGGTAGAAAATGAGTCCCAATTAAATCATCCCCAATAACTCCGAGCCACACGTTAAGAGAAAAGTGTTCTTGATGGTTAGTTTCGACAATAGCGTGAGAGTTTTCATCAGCCCATATGTGGTAATTATGAAAATTAATAATCTTGTCCCGAGAAAAACTACATTTTTCTGTGAATTCAATCGTCTTCAGAAAGTCACAATTTCTTCTTATCATTTCCAGTATCCAATTGCAAAATTCAAGACGGTTCGGAAAGTCTCGCGGTAGCAGTGCCTGTACTCGTTGCAGATGGTAAGGGTATAAGACTTGTTGCTTCAATATCCGAAATACCGTCATATGATCAACATTCAGCTGGAAAGCAATCTTTCTAGTACTGGTAGTAGGTTGTTCTTCAATCAAATTAAGTACTGGTTCCTAAAGCTGTGGTGTTCGTATTTCTCGATAGCGACCACAATCCTGCGTCCTTTTGTCGAATGAACCATATTCTCGTAATCGTTGATAAAATCGAGCAAATATTCTATGTGAAGGATGCTGCCGTTGAGAATGGGTTAGAAGCTTCTTCTAGAAGCTTCTAACCCATTCCCTCCGACAGACCATGTCAACAAAGTTAATGGGAAACATAAATGTAACAAAATATCTGAAATTAATTTTAATAACGAGGTCCTAACCGAACCAGAAATCATGGCCCCTGTGTTTGGACGATATTTATCAACAGTGGTAACTGATGAATTGAATGAACATTTTGGTCAACAGTTTTCCACACAATGTACCACATGTAAATTCAATCCTGCATCAATGTTCTTTGAACCTGTCACAAAGTACGAAATACTTGAAGTTATGAAATCATTATCGAATAAAAAATCTACAGGTCCGAACAAAATTCCGATTTCAGTAATTAAAGCCATCAGTGAAATAATTTTACTAGATATCGAGCATGTCATAAATATGTCCGTATTGCGACGTAAATTACCCTCTAACCTCAAATTATTATTTTTAAATAAGGTTATTCAAGTAACATTGAGAATTACAGATCAATCGCTTTACTGATAGAGAAAGTAATGGCCAATAGAATCACAAATTTTTTCAACACATATCAGGTTTTATGTGACAACCGGCATGGGTTCCGTAGTGGTTTATCAACTGAAAAAAGCATGCCATCTCGGAGGAATTTGAAACAGATAATGATACATCCCAGGGAAGCGTACTTGGTCCTCTAATTTTCTTCATTTCCATATCACTGAATGGTTTGCCAGTAAAACTCTCACGATAAATTCAGATAAGGCTTTCTTTCTACCTTTTTTACAATATTCCAAAAATCTGTCGATGTACGAAACTTTGAAAATTAATACCGGTGATATGAAAATAGAAATAAAATCCAAAGATAAAATCAAATACATTGGCATATTCATAGATTGCAAATTGAATTGGAATCACATTAAACATATTGCAAAAAAATCATCATTGATTTCCATATGTAAGTTCTTGAAACTTGTATTTGATCAAAAGCAATTGTAAATTCTAACGACTTTCTCAAAAACCGGAAGTCACCCAAAAGTGGATTTTGAAAATAATTCATAATAAAAATTTCACCTATCCTTCGGATCTTTTATATAAAGAGAACAAAGCGCTAGATGCACGGCAAATATACTTCCAAAGTATAATATTGTATCCTTATAAAAATAAAACCAATTTTGAGCGAATAAATCATATATACAATACGAGAAATGAGGCGATAACAACTGCTATACCAAAAGTGGACACTTAACGTACCCAGGACTTGAAAATACCAACAGGTTTCACTCAAATCCATTCACTCGGCTCACTCAACAAGATTCTCAAAAAATGGCTTCATTCTACGCCAAGAATGGAAATACACAAATTCACAAATTGGAAAAATAATTGTTATAGCTACTCCTAAATTTTCTCAATTTAAATTGTTATTGTAGTATTGTTTGCTGTGTACCTGCAAACGATTATTGTATATATGTTTATTTTTGTGTTTATGTATGTATATGTATGTGTGTACATGTATATATGTGTATATGGGTGTATATGTATTATGTGCCCTGAGCAAGCGCAGTGAGCCAAGAATGACAGCCTTCTGCAACTGTGCGGCTAAGATTTCTGCCTCAGTGCGGCAAACCGCTATGATTTTAAGATTCGAGAGTAGAGAGGACATCATTCCACCAATGACTCCAATAATCAGAACAACCATCTTGACAGAGTGACCTGGATGGAGTCTGTGGAGTGCGAAGAGAAAATCTCGATATTTTATCCTTATTTCCTCCTCTTTTCTGATGATATTCGTCTCGCCAGGAGCTGAAAACTCCACGACAAATATCGTTTTGCTATGGTAGCCGAGAAGGATTACATCAGGCGTATTAGCTTGTATGAGCCTGAGGGTGGGGAAAGAATAGTTCTAATAAATTCGGCACTTCTCGTTCTCCACAACGGATTCAATATCCCCCGGAGCGTAGGGCAACACCTAATGCACTTGCTGATAGCAAGTGCATTAGGGTCTCTGGCGCCTCGCGGCAGGGCCTGCGAGGTATAGAGGTTCCTTGTGTCAGGAACCTCTATACCCATCACGCGACTGCGGTAGACTAAGGTGTTAAAGACACCATCCTGGCAAGTCATGATGGACCCCTCAGTTTTCGACTTCAGCCCACGAGAAAAGCGAACGTCAGGCGCTTATGGTGAAGCGAGTTCGAGTGGTATCAGTTGTTCAATGCATCTCACTATTTTGTCGGGTACCGCAAGGCATCTGAGCAAATGCAAGATGAGCTCATGCGAAATTATATTAAATGCCGTACGGTAATCGATCCAGGCCATGGAGAGGTTACGCTTATATTGTATCGAGTCATGCGTTATACATCTATCGATGAGTAGGTTCTCTTTACATCCAGCGACTCCTCTCTTCGACCCTCTCTGCTCATATATCAGTTCGAACACTCGGTCAACTGCGGTGTGTATTCGTGTGAATAAGATGCTTGTAAACAACTTATAACAAGAATTCAAGCATGTTATCGGTCTGTAATTCTTAGGAATCGACAAATCTCCGCTTTTGGGGATAAGAACGGTCCGCCCTTCGACAAACCAATCCGGAATCGGCTGCTCTCCGTCCAGCCATGAGTTGAAAAATCTGGCCAGATGGCGGTGGGTGCTTGGTAGTTTTTTTCACCAATAAGTGTTCAGCACATCTGGACCTGGAGCAACAAAGTTCTTGGAACCCACAAGGGCTCTTCGAAATGTCACCCAGTTCATTGAGCTCAGGCTGTCGAAGTTCTCTTTTGTAAGCTTCGAACTGCTCTAGGGCTACGCTTATAATTATCATTATTATTATAAGTCGTTTCAAAAAGTACCGAGTTGAAACAAGTCTTTCCGTCACTATCGTTATTACGATAATGAAAATCATCGTTTCGTATAAAAGAATTTTACCCTATATTCTCGAAATCATACATATTTGTTTTGCCCTTAAATAGTTTTGAATTCGGGTGTCTCATGGTTATTTAAAATTTTGAGATGAGAGGAACTACCTCGCGTAGTAAACAATTCAGAAAACTATACTGTCACCAATACTAAACTGCACAGCTCATCTCTCCATTCTGCCGATATGATATCGATTTTAAAATCGATACACTGTATGTTAAAGTACCTATTTGTTGGCAATTATTGAGACTATCTATTTCATGATTGCGTACCCATTATCCCTATTAATAAATGAGTGTTTTTCTCATGGGGTTTTTCCTGCAATATTAAAAAAATCTGTAGTCCTACCTCTTTTTGAAAAAGGAGACCCTCATATTATCGACAACTTTAGACCCATTTCAATAATACCTATACTTGGAAAAGTTATCGAGGTAATTGTCAAAAGCAGAAGCATACTTAGCATACTTAGAAGCGTATAGAAAGGGTAAGTCCACAATCGATGCTCTTTTGAATATCATATCCAGTATAGTGATAGGTTTTGAGGAGGGCAAACATTCATTTATAACGTTGTGCGATCTATCGAAGGCATTTGATTGTGTTTCACATGATATTCTGCGGACTGTCCCTTAAATTCTTTGAATCCTATTTGCACAATAGATCACAGTGTGTATCATTACATGGGATTAAATCGAATGTGAAATCTGTCAAACATGGTGTGTTCCGTTTATTTTGATA